>SNQJ01S0033159.1:0-28483 GCA_010110895.2 Picea sitchensis | reverse complement strand
AAGTTTTTGATGTGTAGGATCATGCCCGACGGACATGTACCAGTGGACCGGTACACATGGGGAGATGATTAGCTCGGACCTCCATGGGGTTGAAGAGCCCATCAGATGGTTGCTAGGATGGCAGAGATAGGACAACATTGTGATGATCCTTTACACATGAAGAAAGAAGGACGTTCCACGCAGGACACTTTGGCTGAGCCCAACCTAGGGGGGATCACCCACTTCAGATGGAACGTTTGNCTTAGTTAATTACTCTACTGTGGTGCATGCCTTTATATATTAGAAATTTCCATATATATATATATACACTATGCAGTTTTCCATTTGCATTCAATATGTAGGTAAACTCAAATCTGCATCACAATTTACTTGTGGGGTTTTCAACTACGACGCTTTATCTTACTATAGTAGTAATCCAAACCATAGTACAAATCTTTTTAAGAATTGACTAGTCATATCCTTCCAACTAGTATACTTTCGGGAACTAGAATTCGTAACAGTAATGAGATGTAGCAAAGATAATCCATTCTGAACTAGTAGAGAGACATTCTAGCAATTCCTAAGTTTGCAATAGGATGCATTCGATCTTTCATCCTTAATATTATTTCTAACAGATACATTCTATCAAGTATGTAACCATTTAACATTCAATTAGAGAAGGGACATAAATAACATATCTAAAATAATATGCTAAAAGACAAGGGGAACAACCACGTTCCTCCCAACCATAGAACAGGGCAACCAAACTACTTTCCCAATTCACCCCCTAGCCTGACCATGAATCCATGAGGGTGAAATTGGAAAAGATTCTCTTCATATATGTCCTATAGCTCCAGTAGTTTTTCCCTTGCCACACACTCAAGCAGTGTTCGTAACAGCAAGTAAATCAAAAGTCTCCTTTCCCAACATACTTGGCAGCGTCCTGCCTCCTCTCATATGCTATTTATCATTTGCCCAGGTATTTTCCCTCCCTTGGGAATTTTCGTAGCTTTTCTAAATCCCTGATTTTCAGGGGATGCCAATGGACAAATCACTGATTTTCCACTTGTAATAATCAGCCCATAGGTAGTTCCAACATGTTCCCCACTCATGGAGTCATGGTCAGCTAAATTTAACATGGATGTTCCATGTGTCCTCTTGCAATCAATATAAAATATTTTGTTTCCATACAAGTGTCATAGTAAAATAGTTAGTTGGGTCAAATCAAGTCTCTTCCCAACAGTCAAAATAATTAATTACAATTACCAAATTCAAAATTCGGAATTGCCATAAATGGAAAAAAAATTCCAAATTCAAATTTACTAAAAACGAAATAAACTTCTAGCAATTTTAAATTTCAAAAATATTTTATTTTTGGGGATGTCACATTCAGTCTTACTTCCTTCTTAATAGTATTATCAATCTGTATCTTGAGTCATGAATTCCATTGACATTTATATAACAAAATTTCCTATGGATGGGGAGGTTCATCCTTCCTGTTATCCCCGATTTCTAGGGATAACTAGGAGATCATGTCTCGAGGCCCATAGGTCCTAGACATGGAGTACCAAGAGCAGGATTGACTTGAGCATGGACCTGGAGGGCCCACCCTTCTTCTTCTTCACCATATTTGTCCTGTTAGCAGCAACAACATCCATCGCCATAGGCTTGGACTTGCATCAGAGAAGACTCTTGCTCCATGAGGTAATTGGTCCAAGTATCATGGTATGTGTCATGTTTGATCATTATAACTTTCTTATATATGCATCGGGTTCCTTACATTTCTAACAATTGCTTGGATCTTACACTAACCCACTTGACCATTGTTGGGGGATTAACGGGTGCCCTAGTAAGCTTGTATCCATGGGTTTTTGTTAGCCACCAGGGGGGATTTGAAGAGCCATCGTCCGCTCCCGCCATACAATCATTTTACATATTGTCTTCCATACATCCATCCCATTCGCCTAGTCTGGGCATTAGGATGACCTTTGAGGGGTTACACTTTTTCCTGTGGGAAGAAGGGGCTAAAGGCCCAGAGGGTAAAAGCAGCTGGTAAAAAATAAAAGCCACAGGGAATAAAACCTAGAGATGCCTCGCCCATGGATCCCTGAGAAGGCAATAAAATGCCTCTCAATAAGAAACAAAAGGGACCCAAAGAAAAATAATAAAACAAGACCTAACCAAGAGGATGGAAGGTCTCATCACGAGCCGAACCATTATGTTCATAGGTATATAGTGATATGGCATTGCCATTATCTGGTTACCACACCAGGGCAATGACCTTTGGTTGCATGGCCAAAGGAAAGGGGGTCTCATCACGAGCCAGCCTTATCATTTCCATGAAAATACTAGTGGGTAACACTGTCAGCTCTGGTCACCATTCCAAGGTAGTGTCCTCTGGTCAGACCTTGAAGTAAAAAGAAAGAAAAGGTAATAAATAAGGAAAGAATAAAGGCAATAAAGGGGCTTGGAAAAAAAAGCATCCATGACAAGTACAACTTGCCTCCTACAAAGGCACCCACGAACAATACCTACCCCTGGTCTTCATTATGACTGGACTTCCTTAGACCATATCACTTCATGTACATGGCTTGAATAATCTTCTTCGGAAACTTTCTTCTTGTTATGGATACTGGCCCAGTAGGTTATTATGTCTATTTCTTCAACTTTGTATAGTAGATCAGTGTAATATTTTTGAGATATTAGAGGACATGCTAGGGGTCTTGTGCATGTATTTGATGAATTTAATGATGAAATATTATTTCCATTTCTATGATCCCGAGGACTGATGAACCCATGGAGGGTGAAGTTTTTGATGTGTAGGATCATGCCCGACGGACATGTACCAGTGGACCGGTACACATGGGGAGATGATTAGCTCGGACCTCCATGGGGTTGAAGGGCCCATCAGATGGTTGCTAGGATGGCAGAGATAGGACAACATTGTGATGATCCTTTACACATGAAGAAAGAAGGACGTTCCACGCAGGACACTTTGGCTGAGCCCAACCTAGGGGGGATCACCCACTTCAGATGGAACGTTTGCCCCTTGATGGACATGACGTCACCTAGGAGAGATGGATGTTATCTTGAGCATGTGGCAGTGTGTTGAGGTTGTTGGCACGTGTGGAAGCTTGGAGGAGCCCTAGAAGGGCTAACGTCTGACTTCTAGATGCTGGATATGCCCAAAAAGGGCCAACATCTCCCTCAAAAGGGCTTGACGTCCCACCTTTTGCTCATTTTATCTCATTTATTTAGCAGTTAATGTAAAAACAATGTAAATTTTGTAGTTAGCCTTGTCGTTTGTTTTAATGAACTATTTTGTAATTAAAAGGTCATGGATTGATATATATTGAGGATGTTTTTCCCTCATTTGAACATAACAAAACTCACTCTCTTTTGAGATACTATCTTTTGCGGCTTAGCTTGGTGTTTTTGGTCTTTTAAGTGAGGCACAACTCTTCTTGGAGGATTTATCTTGGCATATATGGTGTTTCTCTCAAGGAAGTTTTACAACTAGGGTTTGATTTTGTTTTCTTCATGACATGTAAGTGAATTTTTCATGCAAAACTTCTTAAGTGAATGGTTGTAGGCTTCATTTCTTACATTTGCTATTATATTTCTAAATCTTGAAACCCTAGGTAGCAAGCACACAAGTAGGCCATTGCTATATGTCCCCTTGTTTGAGAAATAGTTTTAGCCATTGAAAAAGGAAGATATAGCCTAGACGTTGCTACACTTTTCTCTCCTTTTCTGAGCTAGCGTTGAAGTTATAGATTGAAAAGAGGAGACGTCCTAGGCCTAATTGAATTTACACCTAGGGTTTTCACCTTCTAGGGTTTGAAATCCTTGCCCCTACAACACTTTCTCTCTTAAATATGTGCTTTGAAGCTAGCCATTTTTCCAAGTGTATTTAGAGAAAGAGGAAGGAGCATGAGGCATTTCTTAAGAAACACCGGAGTGAGCCTCCTTCCCTTAGGGTTTTGATTCTAAGGCCCTACCAACTACCTCCAGACAACCAGTCCAATACACAGGACAAGAAGGGTAAGGGAAAGACATAGAATGACACTGGGAAGTGGTGCGACTTCCAAAAAATCCCCTGGCACAACACCGATGAATGTCACTTGAAACATTCATTGGTGGCTGACGTCAAATACAAGGTGTCTAACTTTGATTTGAAATATGATCTAGAAAATATTTAAAATAGACAGATCATCGACGCATACCCCACTGGTATTGTTGCGACCACAAAAATTCAACCAGAAGAACCAGCAGATCCTAAAGAGGGGGAGCACCTATTCCATTCGCAGTTGTGGGTGAAGGGGACCCCATTATAGTTCATTGTTGATAGCATCACTCAGAAGAAACTCATATCAGCTAAGGTCGTCAAATATTTGGGGTTGTCGACAACACCAAACACGCATCCATACAACATCGGGTGCCTTCACCAGGGACAAAATCTCTATGTCAGCTAGTAGTGTCGCCTGTACTATGGCATTCAACCCTTCAAGAATTAAGTAGTGTGTGATATGTCCCCTCTTGATGTATGTGATGTTGTTTTGGGCCAACCATATATGTGGAAACATCATGTTGTTTATGAGTTTCGACCCTGAGGTAGTTCCGACTACTGTTCCACCAAGACAGTTCCATAAGACAATCTCTCATACTACAAAATTCATCCTCTTCACAATCTATTCAAAGGACGCACAGTAGGCCCCTCCAACCATTTCATCCTCAAAAACTTCTATCCAACAGAAGCATATTGAAGAAATTGTTTCTTCACCTACGATGGTGCCTGCACAATCCCCTATCAATCCTAGAGACAACAGGTTGGTGGAACAGATGCAACCTCGCTAACAAAAGGTTCATGAAAAATTTCCAAAGACCAAACAGTGTAATTTCTCTAGCAAGGAACGCAACTCACTAAGATTCAGATTCAGAAAATGCTTTCCCCTCTTCCCCGAAAACTCAATGCAATGGAGACAATTTCTTCCTAAGGAGGGAGTATTGATCTAGGTAGATATCGATGGCCACCCACCTGTTCCAACTTCCAACTGGCTCTGAACAATTTTCAATTCAACATGTTTCTCTGTAATGACGAAATTTCTTTGTAATTGTGGGTTTTGCACTTACAGGGTTGTCTTGAATCCCTACACAACATCCAGGTGGATATTGGTGGATTCCCACCTATTCCAACTGGATTATTTTGGAAGTTTTCATGTCACTACAACTTTTTGTACTTCCAGGGCCATTTTGGGGCTCTTAATAGTGTTTTCTTAGCTTTCCATGGTCAAACTATAGACAAAATTAGAGTTTGACGACATAATGCATATTTCTTGAAAAGACCTTTCCAATGGGCTATCATGCGCCTAAAACGAAGATCATATGCAAAAGTTATGACCCAATGAAGTTAATGTACTAAGTTACCCCAACGGGGCCCACATGAATTTTGGTGCTTCATATCCTAGGGTTAGGTTTTTGCATGTATAGGGTTTTGGCATTCATGTTTATCATAAAAAGGCCTTTAGATCCTTATTGTAATCATATTCTTGCAAATGAGCATAGTCGTCACATCTCTTCTCAGAGATAAAGCTATCACCATTCTATCTAGTATTTCACTTTGTAATTTTACAGTGTATGTACATTTCTTTCAATAATAGAAATCGTGTATTGTTGTATCTCTCAGTTTCTGACAATTTTTATGAGTATTTCATTGTAATATTTTTGCCTTCATTTTTTTCCGAAGATAATCTAGATCATTCTGGTGGATGTTGCATGGGAGGAGTTCGTGGCATAGTGGGAAGGTTTTGTGGTAGCCACATGTCATGTCAGGTGGCACACCACATCCAATTATGTGCCAAAGGTTCCAGCGAAGTCCCCATATCGTTCACTTGAGAAATTGAATAGTGTTAAAGGTTTTTGGAGGGCTTAGTGGCTGGTGTTCCAGTGCCTCAGTATGTCGATGGATCGGATCGGGTTAGTGTCAAGATGATTTGGTTGAAGTTGAATGTGGTAGGGTGATGCCTCAGTGATATGATATGTCGATATATTGGATTGGAACATAACCATTAGAGATCTGGGTCGAAGTGGAGTGTGGTAGCACAAGTGCCAGGTGGGCCGATGATCGATGGGTCAATGGTATGGTATGCTCGATGGTATAATAAATCAGATTAGTGTAAAAAGTAAGTTTGAAAAGGTGAACGAGGGTGGTTACCCTGGTGCTCAGTGGGATGGTTCCCCGATGGACCTATGGCTCGGTGACCAAGAACCAAAATTAGTGCAGTAAAAAGAAATAAAATACTCAAAATATCATAATTTGTTTTTTGTTTTTAAGGTCCCACCTTGCAGGCCATTTTTGGAGGCCTAAACAACATTTTAGTGGATAGAATATGTACAAAACTATGTTTATTTCCAGGAAACATTGTTTCTTCTTCTAAAATGAAAGAGCTCGAAGAGATACTTCCAACAAGCTAAATTGTTCTCCAAACAGAGCTTTTATGAAGAAGTCACAACCAAAATAGTCAAGGGTAAAATTTAGTACCAAATTTCTTTTAGAGGGCATAAATCCTAGCCCAGGAGTCAGTTTGAGGATAAGGAGAATTCTGTGGAAATATAATGGACTATAGATGTCATACATAGAGACAAATTTTGGTTCTATGTACCGAAAAATGTGTTGGTAAGGAAAGAGCACACATGTACCATGTAGGGCTGAAAAGGGGAAAATTGTCAAAACTTGTAAAGACCATAACATTTTTCTGGGAAATTAGAAATGGGAAAATGAATATTCAATGGAAAACTCTTGGATAAGAGAATCCATATATCCACCCTAAATTTTTAATTTAGTTTCTAAAATCACAAGGAATTAGAAGGAAGATGATTGTTGATTGTAAAGGGAAAAATTGTGCATATGTTTCTAGAATTGTAAATTATAGTTTTTGGATAACAAATGTAGTGATATGCAAATTAATCAAAATCTTAAGGTTACTTATTGAGATTATAATTTTTATAAGGAGGTCTACATATATGCAGAAGATGCAAGAATAATCTACATATTTAAAGAAAAAGGTAGGGATACTTCTTCAAAAATGTGCATTGGTTTATTTGGTAAGTCATAAGGATCAGAATTGTCAGTGCAATGAGTAGTTTGGAAGACCTCTAATGAAGTTTCTTTTGGATAAATAAAGAAATAAAAATAAATATATAAAATATTTCTAGATGGAAAATGTGCATATCAAATGTGGATGCCATATAAGAAATCCCATCCACAATTTATGTTAATGCATGAACAATGGTTACTCCATAACTGGAATAAGGATTCTAGGAYTGATCAAAGTCCTTGAACATCTTGGGATAATGGAATATGTACTGTGAAGTAGATGCCAAGCTAGTTGGAGAATTGAAACACTCAAAAGGACTATG
Organism: Picea sitchensis; assembly: GCA_010110895.2. Lineage (NCBI taxonomy): Eukaryota > Viridiplantae > Streptophyta > Pinopsida > Pinales > Pinaceae > Picea > Picea sitchensis. The sequence continues at coordinate 21,085 of SNQJ01S0033159.1, read as the reverse complement.
AAAACAATGAAAGGGAATTTCGTAGGATTGTAAAGAATGTTCAGTACATTTTAAGGGTATTGAGTGTATCTCCAAGGTATAATGGGATGGAAAGAAAGTAGGGAAGTGGTATTCAAAGAGGAAAATTCCTAAGAAGACTCATGAGGAAAAAATGATTCTATTATGTACATGGTATGCAAGAAACATGTGACCTAAAAGGAACTATCTCCATTGTACAAGGAAACTGGTCAAGCTTGGACAATTGTTCGAGGAATCAAAGAGTTGTAGGGGGGAAGTGCAAGGATACAAGACATGATTCTTTGCATAAAGAAATCAACTGTGATATGACAACACTAGTGGATAGATTGGTTGGAAATGAAAGTCAACCAAGTTGGGCTTGGCTAGGGGTGCTCAACAAGAAGAGAAGGTCAACAAAGAGGTACAAGATCTTTGACAACATAAATAAAAATGATAAATGTGTGTACTAGTGTGCATAGTGGGAAATAGAAACATGTTTATGTTTATGCCTTGAAGTCTCATGTAAAAAATGGTGAACATCTAAAAAGATTGAGGTATAGCAAGGAGTTCAATGTTGAGATCATCCCATGAGGAGGGACTATATTAAGACCCTATTGAAAGGTTAGAGCCATGGTTTGGTAGTTGTTGAAATATAGATATTGGACTATAGAGGCTTTATTTTTTATGCCAAGAATATTGGATTACATTTTAAAAACATGCAGGTGTGGAAGGTTACACATGTTGAAGCAACTGTTAACAGTAGAAATCTTGGGAAAAAGGTAGAGGCAAGGAATCTACCTCTATTATAAATGGTTTACATATGATAAGAATGGGAGCATGCAAGGAAGAAAGGATCTACAGGGATTTAAGGATGACCATCTACAACAACAACCCAAAAAAACGATGAAATAAATAAATACGTTGAAAGAAATATTCATTGGAGTGCATGAAACAAGTGGTGCATGATGCATATGCTAAACATGGAATGCATGTGCATGAAGTGGGAATTATAATATTTAATTCTTAATGCATATTGATGTGTGTTTGTAGATATGGACATGATTGAACATGTTTGTGACATGCTTGTAGACTAAGAGTGGTTTGTTAATATATATATAGTTGCGATATTTGAGTAAGACTAATGATGGATTGCGTTTTTAGGAAATTGGTTATAGCATGACTAAAGATGTTGATGATGTTATTACATATGAAGTCCATCCATGTGAATAAAAATTAGGATGGTAAATCTTGATAGAAAGGTCAATAAAAATGAGATTATAAGATTCTACAAAATATTAGTTCAGTTGGTAGCATCAATTAAATGTAATAACATCCAAGCAGGTATGTATTTGGGGTTGTTATGATGCATAAATGATGAAGGGAATTGAGGTAAGAATTCCCTCATCTATATTTTTAATATTTGAGATTGATTTAAAAGATGAGGGCCTTGAGTATACAAAATTATTAATGCTTGGATGCATTTATGATAAATTTAATTTCATATTGTGTTAGTTGGTTATGAGATCATAACCAACTTAAGTTAGGAGACATTACTCCTGTTGTAGCAATGAATTCCATTAGATATTTTCATATGTGAGACCGTGATGTGTTGAAAATGGAATGGCTATAGTTCCATAAAAGTGCATAATGATCTCTCCCTGTATAATCGATGTTTGGATTTCAACCTCTTTGCCGACATAAGAGAGAACTAAGGGAATTATATTCCTAGGGATGAAGAGGAAGGTATCCAAATAATCAAGGACGTAATTGGGGAAGAGTTTTGATTGTATGTTGGGGCATGGGATATACCTTTCAAATCACCATGGCTGAATACATGACATTGAATATGGTATTCTGGAGTCAATGCAAGGATGCATTGTGTAAATATGACCATGATTACTGGCACGTTGATTTTATTTATTAGAAAATTGGTTTTCATTATAAAATACTTGGTATGTTGATAAGACATGTACATGAATGATAATTTCATTTCATTTCATTTTAATATGAATAATGTCTAGAAATGGTTAAATTGTTGGTTAGATACAATTTTGATATCATTTAATGAATTGTTGTAAATATGCATGAATGCTAACCATCTGTTTGGCTGAGTTAAAAGTTGAAGAAAAAATGATGTAGAGAGAATGGTATTGGCTATGGAAATGGTGTAAGACAATGAGGAAGACCATTTCCTCCAACCGCAAGAGACAAACATAATGAGCAAAAATTTCATTCCTATTTAAAAAAAAAAATCCTATATAAAATAGTTTTGAAAAATTATGATTTAAAATTGCTAAAAATTTAGTTGTTTGTGTTAAAGTTGAGAAAATGAAGGGAAAATGGTATTCGATATGGAAGGGATGTAAGCCCATAAATAAGATCAATTGGCACTGCTATGTGAGACAAACATAATCAGTAGAAACTCGTACAATGAAAAATTTTATTTTCTTGTATAAAATAGATTTGGGAAATTATAATTGAAAATTGGTATGACATGCTAACAAATTGTGTGGTTGAGTGAAAATTAAGAAACATTATAGGTAGAGTGGTCTTGGATATGCAAATGAAATTATACATGAGGAATATGGATATCTATAGCTACAAGAGCCAAACAAAATGAGTAGAAAACTCATGTTGGATATTTGTTTTCCTGTATAAATCATATTTTGAAAATTAGAATTGAAAATTTTACGATGATGTCTCATATTTATTGCATGCATATGATGTGGATGAAATGGCTGTCACATGTTGCACATTATTAGCAGAAGTCTAGTATCAAGTGGTATTCGTCTACGCAAGAATTCCTTGGAAAATGATGGTGTAATGTTCTTTACTTGGATAGTCTAGGAAACGTTGTTAACGTGTGTGTAGGATCAAAGGTTTACAGCATATAAATGATCATACAAATAATAAATGCGACAAAGGAATGAAAAGTTTGTATTATGAAATCTCCGTGGATTACAAAATGGTCGAATGCGGCTGAATAAACTGACAATGCTCGACTAGATCAATAGACAAAGGATCTTAGCTAGAATACAAATAAGCAACTGCGGCTGAATAAAATAACAACACTCAGCTAGATCAAAAGACAAAAGGATCTTAGTCGGAATACAAATAAGCAACTAAAAGATAATACCCAGAATATGGGAGCACTGCGGAATCAATGAAGAATGATGGAAGACCTGGATGATCTTCCCAGTGACTAGGGTGTGTCTTTCGACACCGAAATTAGCCAACTAGTGTCTTCCTCCTGGAATACACTAAACTATCTCTCTTGATATGTGCCTCTTCTCTTCAATGACAAGTCATAATCTGCATAATGATGAATTAGGTCGCTGACCCTTCCTTTATAGCTTTCCAAAACCCTAAATCATGTTGAAACCCTAATTCACTGTTGAATTCCAAAACCCTAAATCACTGTTGAAACCCTAATTCATTGTTGACTTATATTTTTAGCTCATAATGACTTAAAATCACTTTTAACCCTTTTTAGCTCAATGTCACTTTCCGAATATAACACCTGTGACTGGAGTGACCTCTAGTAACCCTGTTTACCCCTCTTTGGCCCTGGCTATAGTCTAACGGGGCGATTTAGACCATTAAGCCTCTCTGGAGCTCCTATTTGGAAAGGGACAATACAGATGGATCATATAATGAAATGTATAATAGTGAAAGGAATGTTTGATCCTAGAGGGTGATTACAGATTGAAGAAGCAAGTTGTCGAGATTGTAGAAGAACTAGGTTGTTAGGCCTGAAGAGTGCACTCTTGTGTGGGATTTGCATTGTCGAAGAAGCAAGTTGTCAATATTGTCAAAGAAGAAAGTTTTTAGGATTGTAGAAGAAATAGGTTTACAGTCCTGAAGAGTGTGCTCCTGTGTGGGAGTTTCATTGTCGAAGAAGCAAGTTGTCAGGATTGTAGAAGAATCAAGTTATCAGGATTGTAGAATAACCAGGTTGTCAGGAATGAAGAGTGAACTCTTGTGTGAGTTTCACTACAACGACAAGGTTGATACTGGTTATTTTCCTTGGTATTCCCCTAACAACGAGTTCCCTTGAGTTCCTAGTAGTGATATTCCTAGTCACATTTTCCTGAAATGACTTGATAAAAGAATGGTATAGCTCGATGGGCTAATAATAGTGGAGGGGGTATATTCCTTGGGTTGGGAAGGTTGGTGGAAGAGAATTGGTTGAAATCAAGATAGTTGTAGGATAATGCCAATGGGTTATGTATTTATGTTTTGGGGTCGAAGTGCCTAAGTATCTATGTTTTTGGGGCCAGAGTGCCTATGTATTTATGGTCTTTGAGGTAGGAGTGCCTATGTATTTATATTCAGGTTGGAATGTCTATGTGATATTAGGTCGGAGAGACTATATGTTGATTAAAGGTCGGAGAGCCTAGCTTTGTAATTTTATTAACACCATATGGTGTTGTGCACCGAGGATAGTGAGAAAATAAGGGGAGGGGAATGTAAAAACACCATTTTTAATCCCCATAAATTGAAATGTAATTGTATACATGTGAATTAGGAGAGTGACCAAATATGATTGGGGAAAATAGTCCATATTGATTAATATGGATGGGGACCAAATTGTATATTATGTACATTGAAATAATTAATAAAGTAGAAATTGTTGGATGAAATACAAGACGGATGCAAACGATGGGGGGGATATGATTCCACAAGAGAGAGGGGTCAAAAGGGGATTTTATTGATGGGTATTAATCCAACCCACTTTTCCTAAAATAATTATCATTGTGTACATGGATGATTTTAGGGGCTAAATTTCGCTCATGGGCTAATTTTCCATGGTTTTTCCAAAAACGAGATTCGCTAGTTTAAAAATGATTTGCACAAATTCTTTAGGATAAAATTATTTTACCTTAAAAATCTCCAAAATTTTATAAAAACTATATAAAATCCTTATAAATTTGAATATTTTTACAAAAATATCGCCAAATATTTATAGTTGGCATATAAAGGATTAGTAAGATTCGCCAAGGTTTCTACATTTTAAAACAAATTTCCATCCTTAAAATCATCCTTGATTGTGTAAACATTTTATTTCGTTGTTGAATGTCCCCAAGACCAATCATTAAACTCATGTAAGGGGGTGGGTGTGAGTGGTCACATCCCATAGTTATTGGAGAGAAAGGGATAAAATACAATCATCTCTAGGAAGAGTGAGAGTCAATAAATTAAGGGAAAGAGAATGAAAATCGTATGGAGAAGGGAGACACATTTTGCATGTAGATTTTAGGAAGCAAAGGAAGGGATGAGTGATGGAAAGAGAACCAACCATGTATTTATTGAGGGAATCCATTGTTTGGTTGTGTGTCATGCTAGAAATGAGGCCATTGTTCTTGTAAAATATGTTCTAATCCTATAGTGTATTTCCTATTGAGGAAATGGTTCAAGATCCTTGCATAGGATGTTGTGAGAACTCCTGATACAACTAAGAGTTATTGAAGTCCCTAGCCAAGATATTCCTTTCCAACCAAGTGCACTAAATCCTTGATAAATTAATGATAAAAACTGAGGGATTGAGTGTAGTGAAGGGAGTACATTCCTTGGTTTGTGCAGGTTGTGGGGAAGAGAGAGTTGTTGAAATGGAACTGTTGTATGATTAGAGATTGGGTTTGGGTTGTTGAGTGTGGAGAGTGGATAGTCAGAGGGCCAAATCTCCTTGTGGACTCATAGCCTTAGGGTACAGGTTCCATTCTATTTATATTTTCAGCAACAATGCCTATGGCTGGGAGGTTCATCTTCCGTATGTAGCCAGTTGGATTATATTTATAAACATATAATTTTTTTTGTGTTTATTATGATTATTTTGTTGTGTAAATATTTTATTTGAATGATTTCTAATTCTTGGGTCTTTACTTCATGCATTCCTGATTTTATAAATGTTATAGATGTATGGCTAAATTAGAAAGTTTTTTTGTAAACTTTTTATGGGCCTATTGCCCCTTGGTTTTCTTTCATATGTATGTGGGTGTTTTTAGATTCATTATCAACAGACTAGGTCATTTTCCACAGTTATAGGAATCAACATGGGTGTTGGGTACGTTAAAACTTGATTCTCCAATGATTCTAGCAACTTGAATCCTTGTCATCCTTGGTGGAGTAGGTGTTACCAAAAATACTATGTTTCTCTGTGCAATTGGATTCTTTAGGCTCAACACAACGTAAAAGTCTTTATCTCCTTCCTCAAACTTGGGGTTGAGTTCATGATCTATGTTCGTACCCGACTCCTTTTTTTCTTCCCCAGGTTCCTCTTCAGTTTCCTCGGCCTCTTCACATTATTAATTAGCTTCTTAAGACTTATCTTCATCCCCTTCAACATTATCCTTGGCCTCTTCAAATTATTTCCTTTCTTCCTCAGGCTTAGGTTCCTTTTCCACCTTTTGAGCTTCCCCAAACTGGTTCTGCACTAGGAAATTCTCCCAAGTGTCATTTTTCTTCCTCAACTCCTCCAAATATATCAATTTCACAAGGCCATGATGATGTAGGTTTCACTCCATCATCATAGTATAGAATACCTTCTGTCAGATGGCCACAATCTTGGTCAATGACTTCCATAAAAAGTGGGTTGACTTAAGCTTTTGCCCTTTAAATTGTAATAGGATCCTGATATGATAAAGGAAGGTCAGACTAAAGTGAACCTCAGACATAATATATTTATGTATCACAATCAATAAGTTCCAATATCTCCTTTTCAATAGGAATCATGTTGTCCCTTTACACCACCCGATTTCATTATAGTTGGCTTTAGGAATGGAGTCCAACTTACTTTTTCAACCTATCTGCTCTTGAACCAACGTTTGTCATCTTAAGGAAACTATGTTTCCTACACAATGGAGTCTTCTGAGACCATGAGATACAAATACCAATAATTTTCTTGCTTCCATTGAACCCTAATGGGAACACCTTAGAAACTTATACATTGTTCCCACTTTATTTCAAGAACAAAGGAAACCATCTTGTTTTCTCTATCTTCCTCCTACATTTCATGTATGCGTCCAACAACTCATCCCGATCTGGTTCAATTCTTAGTGTTTTCTTCATTCTTTCCTTACAAAAAGGATATGCAGGATTTGTATGACGATATTTTCCTCATTCTATAGAGACAAGATTCACGATATGATGGTAATGAGGTTGAACAAGAGTTGATGGAAAATTATGGTGATGATGATTTAATCGTCATGATTCGATTTAACAATTCATGTAAGGTAATGATCGATGTAATATGTTTTTCAATGATGGAGATTCATGTATTTTGCGGTGGAGGATTATGTAATGATTCCATACTGAGTAATGAAAAGGTTTTGAATTCAGTGCATGTGCGATGGTTCATAGTTAGAGCATTTAAATTCAAAATGTTGCCATAATATTATAATTTCCAAATTTGTTGAAAAAAATAAATATTAATACCTTACCCAAGCTTCGATTAAATGGAATTCCCTTCCTTCTTAGTTCTACTAGCTCTGTTTGAACCATACTTCTTTTGAAAGTTCTAACATATTTCGTTCAGTGAAAGGAGTGTGTTTTGAATTGGATTTTTAGAAGAAGACTTTGTATCATGGGTGACTTAATGAAAAATGTAGATCTACATATAAATATGGTAGCAATCCATATGTACTCATGGTGTCACATTGTTCCTTTAATAGAATTGAGATCCTCTACCCTTTATTACTCAAAAAATATGTAGCGGTTGTGAGAATCAAAACCATTGTATTGAAATAATCCTGGTAATAAAAATGTTACTAGAACAAGAAAAAGAACATGAACACTTCTACAAGAATTTGAAGACTGAATTTTGCATGCTTGATCTGCTTGAAATGCTACACAATATTCATCCTTACCCACTTTTTTACATTCCTTTTCATGTGAATAAGTTACTTGAATTTGAACATGGAGGGAAAGCATTGGATTATCGACCATTAATGATGTTGTTAACTAATGCAGAACCCCTATCCCTCCTGAGGGCTGTGCGACCTCCCGGTCAGGATATTCTGGTTTTGGAGCCGAAATGGCTCTTCTGGTCATGAACTGGAACCCTTCGAATGAACACACAGGTCCCTTCACCAATGCTCAGTTGGCTTTTCCAAGCACCAAGCGTCAGGTCCCACAGTGCACGACCAAGGGTCGTGACCTTGCGTCAAACCGAAAAGGGCGTTTATCAGAGACCGAGACTTCACGAGTCAAGCGTCCTCTTCCTTTGTCCTCCGAACCTCCGATAGCTGAAATGCCAAAATGTCCCAGTGCTTGTTCCTTCGGGATTTCGCATTTCGTGAAATCATGGCACAAGTTGTATCCTTGTTCCTTGGAGTCTCTGGTCTCCGAAAAGATGAAATGACCCAACGCCTTATCCTTTGGGTTTTTGTGAATCGCGACTTTCGGTTTCGCGATTTCTAGAAATCGGGTTACAAGGGATATCTCTGCCCCTTGGATCCACCGGTGGCCTAAATGTTGAAATGCCGAAAGGGCTGATCATGACTTTTACTGAAAAAGGAATTTTGTATTTCGCGACTTCGCGGATCCTGATGCAAGTTCCTTGACTCTTCAACTCCCGAAACCCAAAATGCCAAAATAATGGGGACCGAGACTTCACAAGTCAAGCGTCACGTCCCTTCACTCTTTGAGCCCCCGGTTGTTGAAATGATGAAATGCCGAAATATCCTGGCATTCGATCAACGACTCACAACGATCCCTGGGATCGACGGTTCCGATCGAATCACGACTTTGAGATTTCGCGGTTTGGGATTCTAAAAGACAAGAGTCTCTGTCTTTCCAACTCGTGGTACCCAAAATCTCGAAATGGACCAACAGTCTAGATACGCTTGTGATCAACGGTCACTACTCCTCCCTAGCTTTGGGTGTCAAGAAGCCCTCGCTGCTAACTTCCTTGCAACTCCACCTGATCCAACACCTTGCGAGGTTTCTGTGTTTCTCCTCGAGGACTCTCCACCGTCTGTCCAGGTCTCCGAGATCTCCCCTCCTCGATCTACACAGCGTTAAAGTATGCACTCCTTCCTCAAATCGGACGGTCCGTGGGATTTTCCACCACAATCCAATGCTCGACAACGTTCTTCCTCTTGAGCATTTACTCACTTCAGACTTAGAAAGTTTTCTAAGTCTTCGAAGACTCAGTCTTCACCTCCTCTAGGGAATGAGTTCCTAGATCTCGATAACACTTTTGAAGTGTTATTGCTCCTAAGCTTTGTCTAGTTCAGACTTCGATTTCCCACGCACTCCTTGCATCTAAGGGATTTCGATAACTCAAATCCACGGTGTTCCTCTCTGGCTCGATGCACACCTTGCAGAGCTTCCAATGAAGAGAAACAATTGAAACTGGGAAATTTCATAGTTCCATTCACTTGTTCATGAAAACAAAAAATAACAGGAAAATGCACACAGTCCAAACACCACACATTTGGGTGAATTTTCCATTCTTTTATATTCACAAGTTCCCACTAGCTACACAATACATTCAAAATTATAGTCACTCAGAAGATTGAGATCTCCTACTAACTCGTCGTTCTTTTGATGCATCAGGTTTCTCTCTGTATTGTCGCCCTCTCTAACTGGTTGTACCAGCTTCAACATAACTCAAAAATGTTTATAGGGTTTCCCCTCGCTACTTGCCTACTCTAACATCCATCCTATGCTATCTTAGCTTAGTCGCATTCCACAGCCGAAGTGGGAACTCTTGCTCTGTTTACAATTTCAAAACTTTGCCCCAAAGGGTAAAATTCGACACCGGTTCAAGCGTGCCTCCAAAAGGTGAATTCCGGCGCTGACTGGAGGTGGATTTCAAAATCAACTACAACTGTCAACGTTGAATTTCTGGAAAAAATCACACGTGTTGAGTGGTCCTGCCTCTGCGCGCTTGCCAACGATGCTCCTGCAACATACTCCCCTTGACAAAAATTCATGGACTCCTGTCCATGAGCTCCTCTACTCATTTTCCCTGCTTCTAGATAGCAGCTTCATTTTCCCAACTGGCATCTTTTATTGGGTGTCCCTTCCATCTGACCAGATACTCAAAATAAGTCTTCCTCCTGGTCTTTTTGCCAATCCTCTGATCCAGAATATTCTCCATTTGCGGATTTTCTACCACAAGCATCTGTTTCTCCCACTGAACTTTTACTTGAGCTTCTAACCCTTCTGTTTCATCTTTCCTGTAAGGGTACAGGTCTGATACATTGAATATGGGTGAAATGCCCACACCATCTGGAAGCTCAATCTCATAGCTGTTTGCATCAAACTTCCTCAAGATCTTACAAGGTCCTATCTTCTTCATCTTCAATTTGTTATATGTTCCCCTAGGGAACCTTTCCTTCTTGAGATGTGCTGAAACCTGACCTCCCACTTCAAATTGAAGTTCCCTGTGATGCTAATCAACTTTGTGCTTGTATTTATGGTTAGAAATCTATAATTGTTCTTTGATCCGACTATGGTGTCTCTGCATTTCAACAACAAAATCCTCTGCTCCAGCGCTTCTGATCTCTCCCTGTTCCAAGTCCCTTAACTCAGACACTCCCCCGGGCTGCATTCCATAGAGTATTTGAAATGGACTCCTTCCAGTGCTCCTGTTTGGTGAGTCATTGTATGCAAATTCTGCTTGTGGTACAATCTGATCCCACTAATTATGGTGTTCAGTAACCAGGCTTCTCAATAAGTTTCCCAAACTTTTATTTACCACCTCAGTCTACCATCTGTCTGAGGGTGATAAGATGAGATGAAGGAAAAATATGTCCCCATCTTCTTCCACAACGTCCTCCAAAAGTGACCAACAAATTTTGTGTCTCTATCTGAGACAATGCTCCTGGGTAGACCATGAAGTCTCACAACTTCTCTGAAAAACAGATTTGCAACATGTGTTGCATCACTGGTCTTCTGGCATGGGATGAAATGTGCCATCTTTGAAAACCTATCCACCACCACAAATATGGAATTGAATCCCCTTTGTGTTCTTGTCAATCCCAACACAAAATCCATTCTTATTGCATCTGAAGGCCTCTCTGGTATTGGCAATGGTTGATACAATCCAGTGTTTTGTCTTTTCCCCTTTACATGTTGACAGATCCTACATCTGTTTACAAATTTTATCACCTCTGTTCTCATATCTGGCCAATAGTATGAACTTCTCAACTGTGAAAACGTTTTATCATGGCTGAAATGTCCAACCAATCCTCCACTATGCTTCTCCTTCAGAAGATTGTCCCTCATTGAGCATCTTGGTATGCACAATTGATTTCCTCTGAATAACAATCCTTCCCGAACCATATACTCTGTCCACTGACTTCTATCTCTCAGTATAGGGCTTGTACATGCTTCATAGGCCTCCTTGAAATCTGTATCATTACAATACATATCCTTAAGGTCTTCAAACCCCAAGGTATTCACTTGGAATTCCTGCAGAATTAAACATCTTCTGTTTAACGCATCAACAGCTTTGTTAGCATTCCCAACAATATGTTTTATGAAAAAATTAAAATTTTTCATAAATTCAACCCATTTTTCATGCCTCTGATTCAGTTTTTCCTGTCTGGTTATGAATTGTAAATCTTGGTTATCGCTATACAAGACAAATTCTTGTGGGACCAGATAATGTATCCATTTCTTCAATGCTTGAATTATGGCACAAAACTCCTTGTCATATGTGGAGTATTTCCTCTTAGTCTCATTCAGCTTCTCGCTGAAATAGGCAACAGGTCGATTGTCCTGACTCAGAACTGCTCCTATTGCAACTCCACTTGCGTCACATCTTACCTGAAATGTCTTCCCAAAATTCGGCAAGACCAGAATTGGTCATTCTGTTATCCTCTCCTTCAGTATATTGAAGCTCCTTTCATCCTCCTCTGTCCATTTAAAAGAATTGTGCCGCTTCTTTACTATATCCATCATGGGTGCACAAATCCCACTGAAGTATATAATTAACTTTCTATAAAAACTTGCTAAACCATGAAAGCTCCTTACCTCGAACATGCTCCTTGGTGATAGCCATTCTCTGATCACTTTCACCTTCTCTGGATCCATCTTCAGTTCATTCGAAGAGATCACAAAACCCAAATAAATGAGTTATGTATTCATAAAAGAGGATTTATTCAAATTGATCAACAACTTCTCCTGTTGTAGCCTCCTCATAACTAGTGCTAGGTGCCTCAAATGCTCCCCTATAGTCTTGCTAAAGATCAGTATATCATCTAGATATACAACCACGAACTTACCAATGAAATCTTTCAAAATTTCATTCATCAACCTCATAAAAGTACTTGAGGCATTCGTTAAGCCAAATGGCATAAGTAGCCAATCATACAAAACTTCATTTGTCTTAAAGGTTGTTTTCCATTCATCACCTTCTCTCATCCTAATCTGGTGATATCCACTTTTCAGATCTATCTTGGAAAATAAATTTGCTCCACTTAAGTAATCCATTAAATCATCCATTCTTGGTAAAGGAAATTTGTACCTAATGGTGATCTTGTTGATGGCTCTCGAGTCTATGCACATTCTCCATCCTCCATATTTCTTTGGGCTTAACACAGTTGGTACTATGCATGGGCTCAAACTTTCTCTGACTAAACCTTTATCCAGCATCTCTTGGACTTGGTTCCTCACCTCCTCATTCTCTCGAGGTGTTAATTTGTACGTTGCTTTGTTTGGCAGGCTTTCTCCTGGTATCAAGTCGATATGATGACTGATACTTTTGATGGGTGGCAATGAGTTTGGCAGCTCATCCACTACTATATCAACAAAATTATCCAACAGCTCCTGAACTTCTTCAAGTAAATCATCCACTGATGTACTCGTAAGGATGACTCTGGGCTTCCTCACCACAGTGAACTGCATCTCCTATTCTTCCTTGAATTCTTTCAAGAGTTCCTTCCCACTCATGAGAAGTATACTTGTGATGGCTTCCTCTTTCTCTCTCTTCTCCTCCATTAGCAACAACATATGCCTCCTACCATTCTTCTCCAATGTATTTGTATTCTTCCTTCCATCGTGAATGACATTTCTGTCAAACTTTCATGGTCTTCCCAACAGAATGTGGCATACATCCATGGGAATTACATCACATAGGATTTCATCTTTATATCCTCCTATTTTAATTTCAACCAGGCATTGTTTAGTGATCGTTATCTAGTGTCCTTTTTGCAGCCATGAGACTTTGTATGGCCTTGGATGTGCAGTTGTCTTCAACTCCAATTTCTCCACCATCTCTGTGGATAATAGGTTGTCAGTACTTCCATTGCCAATGATCACCTTGCACACTTTATCCTTAGTCTTGCAAACTGTCCTGAAGAGACTGTTTCTCTGCACTGGCTTTTCAATTTCTGCCTCTGGTTTTAAGAGAAATTTTCTCAACATCAGGGATGCTCCATCCTCTGCTCCCTCTGCCTCAACATCTCTTCGCTGTGATTTTGAAATGTGAGCTTCTCCTCCTTCCTTCCTTTTCTCGGGACATTCCCAAGAAATGTGCCCTATCTTTCCACAGTTATAGCACCTTACTCCTTTGCCTCTTCCTCTAGAAGAGTTTCTTCCACCATTCTGTCTTCCTCGTGAACTTCCTCCTCGTTTTGAGTGATTGTGTGGTTTCTTAGAATCGTACTTAGACTGATGTGCTCTGTCACGGTTAAATACCTTACTTTTGCTTGGGACTGAGCTTTTACCTCTTCCTCGCTGGTTCTATTTTCTGGTTAGCTTCTCCTCTGCCTTCAGCGCAAACTGATAAGCATCTTCCATAGTCCTTACTGACATCATGCTAAGCTCGTCCTGGATTTCATATCTCAAGACATTTATATATCTGGCGACTCTTTCTTCGTCTCTCTCCCGTTGTCCAGTTCTGATGTTCAGCTGGTAGAACTCAGTGTACTCCTTGACTGTCATCCCTTTCTGTCTCAGGTTTTGTAGCTTCCTGAACAGATTGATCTGGTAGTCTTTGGGTATGAACTTAGCCTTCAGTTTGGCTACCATCCTGTCCCAACTCTTTATCCTCTGTTTGCCTTTACTTCTCCTCTCAGCCTGCAGTTCATCCCACCACAGTGTTGCATGCTCTTTTAGCCGGTTGACTGCATGCTTCACCTTCTTCTCCTCATCGACATCTTCATAGTCGAAGTGTTTGTCTATGGACCTTATCTAGTTCAACAGTTCTTCAGAATCTAGATTTCCCTCATACATGAGGACCTCTATCTTAGCTCTGCCTCCCAATCTGACAACTGCTCTCAACAAACGTTCTTCTACAACATCCTCTCCTACAACTTCTCAACCTCAACCTCTTCACTTTCTGCATCACTGACATCACCAACGTCAGGTGCTCTCCTATGTGTTGCATCCATTGTTTCCAATCGGGCATGAAGCTCTCGCATCTCCCTCTCTACAGAATGGTTGGCTAAAGCCGACTCTCATCTTCTTGGCGGCATTGTGTCGACTATCTATCACCCACAGAGTATAGCTTCGAGTCCTCTATCTCCTTCTTTTCCTCCTTCTCCTAAAGTCTACAGATGAAATACTGATGCTCTAATACCACCTGATGCAGACCCCCTATCCCTCCTGAGGGATGCGCGACCTCCCGGTTAGGATCTTCTGGTTTCGAATCCAAAATGGCTCTTCTGGTCCTGAACTGGAACCCTTCTAACAAACACATATGTCCCTTCACTAATGCTCAGTTATCTTTTCCAAGTGCCAAGCGTGATCTCCCACAACGCACAACCAAGGGCCGTGACCTTGCGCCAAACCCAAAAGGGAGCTTATTGGAGACCGAGACTTCACTAGTCAAGTGTCCCGTTCCTTTGTCCTCCAAACCTCTGGTAGTCAAAATGCCGAAATGTCCCGTTGCTTGTTCCTTCAGGATTTTGCGTTTCACAAAATCAGGACACAAGGAGTATCCTTGTTCCTTGGAGTCTCCGATCACCGAAAATCTGAAATGCCCCAGCACCTTATCCTCCAGGTTTTTGTGAATCGCGACTTCAGGTTTCACGATTTCGGGAAATCAAGTTAAAAGGGATATCTCTGCCCCCTAGAACCCTCAGTGGCTAAAATGTTGAAATGCCAAAAAGGGCTGATTGGGACTTTTACCGAAAAGGAACTTCATATTTCACAACTTCGCAGATCCTGATGCAAGTTCCTTGACTCTTCAACTCCTAAAACCTGAAATGTCGAAATACCAGGAACCAGGACTTCACAAGTCAAGCATCCCGTCCCTTCACTCTTCGAGGCCTCAATTTCCGAAACGCCAAAATGCCGAAATAACATGGCGTTCGATCAATGACTCACAACAATCCCTGGGATCGACGGTTCCGGTCGAATCGCGACTTCGCGATTTTGTGGTTCGAGATTCTGAATGACAAGAGACTCTGTCTTTCCAACTCATGGTACCCGAAATCCTGAAATGTTCCAATAGTCCAGATCCGATTGTGATCAACGATCACTACTCCTCTCGAGCTTTGGGCGTCAAGAATCCCTCGCCCCTAACCTCCTCGCAGCTCCACCTGATCCAACGGCCTGCGGGGTTTTGAAGTTTCTTCTTGAGGACTCTCCACTGTCCGTCAAGGTCTCTAGGATCTCCCCTCATGGATCTACGCAGCGTTAAAGTCTACGCTTCTTCCTCAAATCATACAGTTTGCGTGATTTTCCACCACGATCCAATGCTCGACGACGTTCTTCCTCCTGATCTTTTACTCACTTCAGACTTAGAAAATTTTCTAAGTCTTCGAAGACTTGGTATTCACCTCCTCTAGAGAATGAGTTCCTGGATCTCGATAACACTTCCGAAGTGTTATTCCTCTTGAGCTTTGTCTAGTTCAGACTTCAATCTCCCACGTACTCCTTGCGTCTGAGGGTTTTTGATAACTCAGATCCATGGTGTTCCTCTATGGCTTGATGCACACCTTGCAGAGCTTCCAATGAAGAGAAACAATTGAAACTGGGAATTTTCACAGTTCCATCCACTTGTTCATGAAAACAGAAAATAATAGGAAAATGCACATAGTCCAAACACCACACATTTGGGTCAATTTTCCATTCTTTCATATTCACAAGTTCCCACTGGCTACACAATACATTCAAAATTATAGTCACTCAAAATATTGAGATCTCTTGCTACCTTGTCATTCTCCTCATGCAACTAGTTTCTCTCTGTATTGCCGCCCTCTCTAACTAGTTGTACTAGCTTCTACATAACTCAAAAATGTTTCTAGGGTTTCCCCTGGCTACTTTCCTACTCTAATATTCATCCTACGCTATCTTAGTTCAGTCGCATTCCAGAGCCGAAGTGGGAACTCCTGCTCTGTTTACAATTTCAAAACTTTGCCCCAAAGGGTAAAATTCGACACCGGTTCAAGCCTGCCTCCAAAAGGTGAATTCCGATGTTGAGTGGAGGTAGATTTCAAAATCGGCTGCAACTGTCAATGTTGAATTTCTGGAAGAACTCACACATGTTGAGTGGTCCTGCCTCTGTGCACTTTCCAACGATGCTCCTGCATCATTAACCAATGCAATATCTCTCACCAATAATGTAAATGAGCATCAAGGTACTTCATTGCATCTTTCCAAGTATGAATAGATGTGTTGGAGTCAAGTAACTTGCAGGATCTAGAATTCAAGGGGCATTGATGCATCCCCACTATTTTTAGCGAGATAAATTTCCATTAATGCATACAAATTTCAAAACATTGTCACAATATCTGATCTCGGAGCCCAGATAAAGGGTTGGGGTCAATGTCCCAAGATTTTTATAAGGAGGGCCTTAGTGAATCCCCCGTCATTCAATGCGAGAACCATCAAATGATTCAATAATTTGAAAAATAAATCATCACAAGATACAATTTTATTTGGGAACCTCACCATCAAGAAGCTTGGTTTTCTAGTAAGGTTATATCCCAGGTGCACCAAAATTCCTAGTTTTCACAACTAAGAATTATTTTCTCTTTACTTATTATTATTATTATTTGGTTTTATTGAAAATGCAACAACTAAGAAGAGGAAGAATGTGGAGAAATGCCCTCACCTACCATGATAATTTCATCTTGATCCATGATATCCTTGACAAACTACCATTTAGATTTGAGATTTTGATATAACTTGAGCTTGTGACTATTAACCAAGAAGGATACCTTATCATCATCTATATTTCGAATCTTAATAGATCTATTATTGAAGACAACTTCAATTTCATAGGGGAAAATCCAATGAGTGTTAAACTTGCCCTTGAAGTCCTTAAATTTGGAATCGAACAAAAGTGCCTAGTCACCTACCTTCAAATATTTCTTCTTATTGAATATATCATGCCAATTTTACCTCTATTTCTGGATGAGATCAGTATGTTGGAAAGATTCATGATGCATTTCGTCCAACTCATTGAGTTGAACAATTATTTCCTTATGTGCCTTGGCCAAATCCATCCCAAATTCTGCTTCCATTTGGAAGGTTTTGATTCGAAATTCTATGGGAAGAAGAACTTTTTTCCCATACACTAACTCATATGGGGAAAAACAAGTATTACTCCTCCATGTTTTCCTATAAGCCCACAAGGCTTCCGGAAGTTTGTCTTCAGAATACTTCTTGTGTAATTGTATTATCTTTGTCATAATTCCTTCCAAAACCTTATTTGTTGACTCCAATCTCCTATTGGCTTGTGGGTGATATGGGGAATATTTCATGTTCTTAATGAGATAATTTTGAGTAATTTCCTGCACCAATATAGATGTAAATTGATTTCCTTGGTCAATAACAATTTCTTTGGGTACCCTGAAATGAGTAATAATATTGTCAAACATGAAATACACTACTAATATTTTTGTTTCTCTAAATAAATCCTTTTCTTCCACCCATTTCGTAACATAATTAATGTAGACTAGAATTTAATCCATACCCTTGGATAGGGGGTTGATTGGCTCTATGAAGTACAAGGCCATTTTTTCAAAGGGTCATATAAGGACTTACAGCTGAAGTGGAATTTCATATGCTTGAATTGGATGGACCATACTTTGACAACTATCACATCCTCATACATACCTCTTGACATATTGAAAGAGAGTAGGAGAAAAGTATCTTGAATGGAAGATCTTGTAATAAAACTTATAAAGTATAATTGGTTTTACCAATGCCATCCTCTCTGGAAAAAAGCATGGGGGCTTCACCTTATTGACCAATATCTTATCACGTTCATTCATAAAGGGATTTTTTAATTATGAAAATTACAGTCAATATATTGTAGGTATTGGGCGCGGGGGGGCGGGGGGGGGATGGGGACTATGGGGGTATTTATAGGTATTGGGGGTATAAAAAGGGGTATTTGGGGAAAATACGATATATATAGTAAAAGTATGATTTTTTTATTGGCAAATTGTATTGGGATGGGGGTTAAAATGGGGAGATATTTATCAATATCTAGTGAAATTATGGTTATTCTTTAATATCCCATCAACGAACGTGATATGTCACAGGTTCATTGGGTGGAGACCCCGTGGAAAAAGGAGGTTGATTAGGCTATATTGATTGTTTCTTCTAAGAACCATTTTGTGGGTATATTTGAAATCGATAATCACTCTAAGATTGATATGGTAATGGATTTTGAAGAAATTCAGATTGGATAAGAGTCTCTTATACTTCGTTTTCATGGATAATCGTTGAGGATTTTGGGTTAGTAAGGTTCCCAGACCTCAGGTGAATTTCTTGTAATTATAAAGGTGTGATATAATACGTGGGAAAGATTTGGAGATCAATCTCATACATGACATGAACTATCTTATTATTATTAGGATTTGGGATGGGATGGGCAAGAATTGGGGTTGGACATGGAGGGTTTGGAGAAGTTTGTAATGAAATTTGTTATAGTTGGTTGATTTGTTGTTGAGGATCCTGTGGGGGGTATGTATAAGGTGGTGGTGCAGGATAAGGGAAAGTAGTTGTTCCATCATAGGATGGGTCACACCAACCTTGCTATCAATTCTATTATGGACTGGGCTAAGGTGGCCAATGTTTCCATTACATAGGAGTGTTCCACATCTGATTATGAGAATAAGGAAATTGAGATGCAAGGTTTTCAGCCATAAATAAAGGTATGGGTTTCCATGATTTTTGTGTTTCCATCACATACAATGAACTTGAGGCAACTTTCTCTCCTTGATATATTTCCTTGATTCCTAATAAGGAAGCATAGTCCTTGTTGGCATGGGACTCCTTGCAAATTCCAGAAACTTCAACATTGTCTAGTGGGCACTCCTTCTGATGGTTCCTTCTTTTTAACCTAGAAAACATCCAATTGTGAACTTAAAGAGATGAGAATATCATTTTTTAAATTTTCAAACATGTTACCAATTTTAGCCATTGTGACCCCTATTCCTGCAACAAATTTTGTAAGCATGGAGGTCACATCTATGATGCTTCTACTAGTCTTGGAGTTTTTCTTTGAATATCACCTGCATAAATCCCATACCTCATCATACGGTAGCTAGGAAACATCACTTGATCCCATAATATTAATAACTTATAAACACTCATCCCTTATGCCTCTTAGAAGAATTGTTATCATTGTTTCCTTTCTCAACTATCTTTGTTTTTATCTTTGAAGGTTATATTAAAATCGCTCCAAGTAGTCTTCCAAATTTTCATCCTCTTTCTGCATCATTTGAATATTTTTTCTCTGGGTTCTTTTCCCTTGTTGTGGTATTGATATTTCTTCAAAAAATCTTTCTTCATCTCATCCCAAATTCAAATTCTATACCCACCAATGCCCATAAAGAATCAGAGGGTTGCGGGAAATAATTCTAATTTCTAGGCAGTAATAGAGTAATCATAGCTTCTACAAAGAAAATCAAATGAGAATGAGAATGCATAGGGGTATTTTCTAGCCAAACCATGGATATTGGGTAGAGAATATGGGGGAATGTTCTTCATTTATGTTTCTCCACGAGGATATCTGATCGGGAATTAAAAAGTGATTCTCTCTTCCTGGTTTTCACATGTTAGTTCTTTGTCTGGCATCTTATACCGCAGAATAAGAGGATTTTCTTGTCCTACACACACTCATAGGTTGTTTCTTCTATCTATAGGTATTGAATCAGTTTAGTTTGGAATTCGATGTCAAAATGCCCTTCAACAATAGGAGTAAGAACTACTTATGTTGTGGATAATAACAATACAAAGAGTTATTGAGGATTCGGATGCGCTAGGGTTCGTGGAAGTCCGCCTCGGGTTCGCATTTGCAGCCAGCGACGGCCATGGCCGCCCCTGGGGGTGAGGATTCCCCCCCCCCCGTTTTCATACGTGGTCGCATTCAGAAAGCTGGTCGCCAGCGAAGGTAAGCGCAAACACTCTGTTCCAGTTCCAAAATTCATAAAAAAACTAGAGGAAATCCCAGAAATCGCCCTGCGAGAGACGCAAGCGGTCAAGATAGCCCTAGCTCTCTCCGAGAGAGGGCTGGTAGGCCAGTTTATGGGTCTCTGGCCCTCAGCAAAAACCACCGACGCATGGGTCCAAAGGAACTGGAAGCCCCTTCTTAAGCAAGGAGTTACCTGCTACCCTTTGAGCAACGGCTTTTTTCTCTTCGAGTTTATAAACAAGGAATACAAGGACCTCATTTTCAGAAACAGACCATACTTTATGGGAACCCAGGGGTTGTATCTGAACCGCTGGACCCCGGACTTCGACCCCACGGCAGAACTGCCAAAGGAGGTGCCCGTTTGGGTCAGGCTCCCCAACTTGCCAGTTCACTGCTGGAACTATGAATCTCTGCAAAAGATAGGGAATGGAATAGGGAAATTCATTGATAAGGCAGACAATAAGTCCATCTATAACTGTGCTAGGATATGTGTTGAAGTGGATCTTGAGGCAGGGCTCCCGGAGGCGGTGAAGCTGACGGTGGGTACCTGGTCTCACTACCAGAAACTCGATTATGAACACCTGCCCTTCAAGTGTAGAAACTGTCAAGAGCACGAGCATTTCCAGAGAAACTGTCCAAAGAACCAAACCCCAGAAAAGGAAGATGTTGAGGCATGGAAAAAGGTCAAGAAAAGAAAACCAGTTCCTAAACCCAAAGACCCAAGGCCAGAGAAGACGAGCCAACCTTCTTCTTCAAATC
>SNQJ01S0033158.1:29810-57026 GCA_010110895.2 Picea sitchensis | reverse complement strand
CCTCTTGACTCCTCCGCTCTTCCTGTATCCAACGATGAGACCACTTCGCGAGCAAGATTTCTTCAGATCTGTCTCGCTCTTTTTTATTCTCTTTCTGAGACCGAGAAGGAAGTCATAGACAATTTCACATGGCTCACGTCTCCCTCTGTTTCAAAACCCCCCCTTCCAGAGACAACGCAACCCTCCTTACCTGCCCAGTCTCTATCCGCAGTCTTTGCCCCTCTCCCGACTATGAGTCTCCATGCCGAAAGTTCTGTCCCAGTCCCTACTCCGCCTCCTCTGCACACTATTCCGATTGTTCCCCCTAGCCCTCCTCCTTTCATTCAGGAATCGGAGCCCGCCTTCACGGTGCTTCCTGGATACAATCAGGCTAAGAGGGATGGTGATTCATTTTTGGAGGAGTTAAATACTTCTATACTTCCCCCCTTTCTTCCGACAAATACAGTGCAGTTGCCGAGTTTCCGTGGTAAAGACCTCCTCCTGCCCATTCCAGAGGCGGGTACTTCCTCCTCCTCACATATGGATAAGGAGGCCAAGTCTTATGCTTGGTCGAGAGGAATCAGCTCGGAACTCTCCCCTCTCTAGACCAGAAGCTCCAGGAAAAAAAAGGAGAGCTCAAACTCTTTGCAAATTGATTCAGTTTCTTCTACACTCGACAGTAAGGCCCTTAGAGCACTGAAAGCCTTGGCTCGCACAAAGTAATGTTAGTGCTCTCTTTAAACATTCGAGGGATTGTAGGCACTCTCAAGGATGTCTCCTTCAGAAGATTATTAGAGTGCTCAAAGCCCGATGTCTTATTTCTTCAAGAAACCCTCTCGGCTGACCACAAAGCTAGAGATTTTGTTCATCTTTTCCGTCCCTCTTGGATCTCGACAGCTGTAAATTCCATTGGATCTTCAGGCGGTATGCTTGTAGCTTGGGATCCCAGTCTTTATAACTTGAGACCCTATCTTACTAGTGGGGGCTTACTGATCCTTGGTCGTTGTTTAGCTTCAAAGAAGGATGTCGCCTTACTAAATATCTATGGGCCCTGCGTTGATAAACAAAGTTTCTGGTCAAATTTGGATTCTATTGGTCTACTCTCCATTCCAAATCTCATCATTGGCGGAGATCTTAATTTAATTCTTTCAGCTGATGAAAATTGGGGTGGTTCCTACTTGTCGGGCCCTTCTGCAGCTTTCTTTAAAGGGATCTTTGATTCAAACCACCTGATCGATGTTAGGCCGAGTCGTCTAACTCCCACCTGGAGAAATGGGTGATCTGGACCTGCGGCGATTGCCAGAAGATTGGACAGCTTCCTGGTTGCTGAAAACATCCTGTCAATGTCGGGATTTCCAACATCTTGGGTCGAGTTCCCTTTTGTATCTGATCACGCGCCTGTTCTCCTTCAGCTGCGGCTCCCTACGCTTCACCCTTCACCTCCTTTCAAGTTTAATCAACTTTGGCTCTTGTCCGAGGCCTACTCCGACTTAGTCCATTTGGTCTGGAGGGATCCATGTTTTCTTTCAGAAGCCAACCCCCAACGACGCCTTTTCTGGAAGTTAAAAGTTCTCAAAACCAAATCGAAAGCTTGGTTCCATGAATTAAAAATTTTGCAAAAATCTAGTTTAATCAAGCTGGAATCAGAGATTTCACAGATTTTACACTCTTCGTCTTTGGCCGCTTTGACTTTGGAGGAGTCGGCCACCCTGAAACAGCTTGAGTCTGCAAGAGCCTCCCTTCTTCTTTCGGAGGAGAACAACTGGCGTTTGCGCAGCTGAGAGACTTGGCTAAAAAGTGGCGACACAAACTCTAGGTTTTTTCATAAAGTTGTCAGTTTCAACCGTGACAGGAAGTTTATTTGGTCAATTAAAGATAGTAGAGGTGAAATTCTAAGTGGACAGCGTGCCCTCCAGGATGAGGCGGTCGCACACTTCAGTCGCTTGTACAAAAAATCCTCTAATACTGATCTCCCGGGGATGGTGACTACGGCCAGTCTCTTTTCCAAATTTGTCTCTGATGTTGAAGCTGCAGATCTCTACAAACCTGTTACTCTGTCCGAGTTAAAAAATATTCTGATACATTTCAATTCGAAAAGAAGTCCCAGACCGGATGGATGGTCGACATAATTCTTTTGTTTCTTTTTTGATATTGTTGGTTTGGACCTTCTCCAGATGGTGGAAGACTCCCGTATATCTGGTAAGTTGGTAGGAAGTCTTAATTCTACTTTTATAGTCTTGATTCCAAAAGAAAGCAACCCGCTCTCCTTTTGCGACTACCGCCCGATATCCCTCTGCAACCTCATCTACAAGTTGATTTCAAAAGTCATTTCAAACTGAATCAAGCCTCTTCTCGAAAGGAGTCTCTCAACCGAGCAGTTGGGTTTCTTGCAGGGTAGAAGAATTCAGGATGCCATTGGAGCTGCCCATGAATGTATCCACAGCATCAAGAAGAAAAACTTAAAGGCTCTGGTTATGAAACTTGATCTCAAACAAGCTTTTGATTGCATCGATTGGGAGTTCTTGAGATTAATTCTCCACTCAGTGGGTTTTGGTGATATGTTCATCAATTGGATTATGTCCTGTGTCTCTAGTTCATCCTTTGCAGTTTTGATAAATGGCGAGGCTTCCAATTTCTTCAAAAGTGAGAGGGGGCTCCGCCAGGGATGCCCACTCTCTCCCTACCTCTTCATTTTGATAATGGAAGGGCTCAGCCTTCTTCTCTCGAAATTTTTTGCGGAGCACCATATCTCCGGCATAAAGGTCTCCAAACTCGTTAAAATGGTACATCTCTTGTTTGTTGATGATGTTCTTCTCATGTCGAAAGCTGATTTATCGGAGTGGCCGATAATACTTGAGGTGCTCCAGCTTTTTTGTTCCGCTTTAGGTTTAGCCATCAATTATTCCAAATCCTCAGTCCACTACTGGGGTCTTTCAGAGGCTGATCTTCTCACTCTCGAGGGTTCTGTCCCCTTCACCTTTGTTCACCTGAGTGAAGGTTTTAGGTATCTCGGTTTCCAGTTAAGATTGGGTGTCTCCTCGCCTGAATATTGGAAATGGCTGGTGGCTCATTTTGAAAGAAGAATTAATTTTTGGTGTAACGAATATCTGTCCCTGGGAGGCCATTTCATATTGGTTAAGTCGATTCTGTAAAGTCTTCCCATTTTCTGGATGTCCCTTGAAAAAATCCCAAACAAGATAGTTACAATTCTTCGGAGACACATTTACAATTTCCTGTGGAATAGCAGTCCTGGCCATTCTCGTTTTCATCTGTGCAACTGGGAAGCTCTGTCTAAACCACGAAGATTTGGGGGATGGGGGCTCATGAATTTGACCACTTTCAATACGGCCCTCCTGGAAAATTCTTTTTGGAGAGCTGTATCAGTTGAAAACATCTGGCACCGTATTATTGCCGACAAGTATTTGGGTTCTCTGCCTCTCATTCATTGGATTCGTAAGCCCTCTTTTCTTCTGAGGAAGGTCTCCCCTTTCTGGAAGGGGATGGTTGCTTCCATACCTGTTATCCTTCACTGGCTAGTGTGGAAACCGGGAGCTGGTACTGAAATCCGCATTGGAGAAGACAAAATTCTTGGCTTGGGAGACCAGTCTCTCATCTCCGTCGAGCTGAGGTCGCAGCTCTAGATTCTTAATTTATCTCATCTTGCATAGGTAAAAACACAGAAGAGTAGCCGCTCTCTCCCTAACAGTTGGATGAACAGTGGTGATTTACTTTTAAGTAAGCCGCTAGCAACAGAATGGGACCACTACATTTCAGCCCTCAAAGGTGCGGGCATCTCACTCACATCTTGTCCTGATTCTCTTTTGTGGGCCGGTGGAGATGCCACGGGGAAAATTACTGTTAAGAATTTATATAATGCCCTTCTCAACCAGCGTTTTGAAGCAGTGGATCGCTCATGGTTCTCTCTCCTTTGGCATTGGGAAATTTCCTTAAAGCTTAAGTTATTCATTTGGCTTGCAGGTAAGGAGAAGCCGCTTACTTGGGACGCGCTACGTCGGAGGGGCTGGGGATCTGCCCTCTTTGTCGCAGAGATTCTGAAGATATTCATCATTTACTGGTGTTTTGTCCCTTCACTCGGTCTGTGTGGTCTTTGGTGCTCAACCATATCATGCTACATTTTTCTTGGGTTGGCACCACTCTCTCACACAGTTACACCCGATGGCTAGCACAATCTTCAGCGCCAAAGTACTTACCTGTTCTAGTCTGCTGGCACGTTTGGAATGCTCGAAATCGAGCCACATTTGATTCATGTCCTCCTTCATTGCAATTGGTGTTTCATAAAATTGTGGCCTCATTCCATTGGAAGCCGTCTTTGTTAAAGCCTCTAATAAACAAATCCTGTGATTTCATTCCAAAGGAAGGTTACACCGTGGCATGCTTCGATGGCGCTGCCCTGTCCAGTGGAGGATGCTGTGGGGCGGGGGGTTTTTTCAAATTTCATCCATCTAGGTGTACTTTGTGGTTCCTAAACTGTGGAGTCGACACAAATAATAAGGCCGAGCTCTTGGGCTTATGGGCCTCCCTCTATCTTGCATCCTGCTGGTCTATCAGTCACCTTCATATCCTCGGTGACTCGCGAGTTATCATTGATTGGATCTCACAAAAGTCCAAACTCCAAACTGTCCACAATGATAGATGGAAGGAAAAAATGATGGGGCTGTCAAAAACCTTCACTGACGTCAATTTTCACCATATTCCCAGATCGCACAATAGAGAGGCGAACGCCCTCTCGAAGAGGGCTTTAAAAGAAGAGGTTGGTAGACTCTCTGTTTTCCATAGGGATAGAGGGAGAGTGAGCTCTATATCCTCTATAGACGTCTTCGAATAATGTGGGTTGTTTCCCTGTTTGCTGCTGGTTGGTTATTTGGGTGATTTATTTTTCTTGCTCTTTTTAGCTGTTTTCCCCTTGGAAGTTAGCTTGCTTTGGACTTTAGCAGCTGTGTCACTATCAAGATTCTGACTGAGGGTAGTTGGCTTTGTAAATAAATTTATACTTTATATAAATTTGAGAAATTTTCTCTTGGAAAAAAAAGAATCGTTTTCCTGATTGTTGTGCATTATTCACCTCAGTTCTTAGTCATCAAGAAAACAATGTAGTCACTCTTTGAAGAAGAGACTTCCATGGATTTCAAATTCATTAACATATTTGGAAAACAAATAGGTCTAGGTAGGAGGCATTATTCTCATTTTTATTTATTGCATGTCTTTTTTAATGGTTAGATGTTTTTTTATTCATTTCATTTTTAAAAATATTGTAATGGTCATAAAAAATCCCAAACTTGGAAATCCAAACATAAACCCCAATGGAAACTCATAAATTCCTAAAATCTAAACCCCCAAGGAAACACCACACCAATGGATCAAAATGCCAAAATCATAATAGAGATAACCAACCTAAGACATTGGAAATGCCAAAATCATAATAGAGATAACCAACCTAAGACATTGGAGAGATATTTGTATGGTTGGGGACCCAGTTCAATGCTCACTTGCCCCAACAATAGATGCAATTATTCATACAATTACACAAGAAAATGGGGAGCTATACAACATAACATCCTATAGAGAGCAGAAGTGCCATGAACATTCAAATGTGTTGGATCATGAAGCATTACAAAAAGTAAAGATTCGTAAAGAGGATATATTCACCCTTTTTATAGACCCTCACATAAGTGATCTTAAACACTAACAAAGAACATTTTTATATCGAGTGGTGACTTATCAACCATTTATTGGTAATGGGATGGATATGTGGTACATGGTTTTCAATTATCCACCTTGTAAGAATATGGAAATACCACTATACATTTTAAGGAAAATGTATGGAAAGTTTGAACAAGGAAAACACGTTAAATATTTTTATCACTTAGCATTATAGGGGGTGGATTTTGGGATGCCACAAAATTGATCAAATACAACTCACCAAGATGAAAGCCACCTAATCCCTCTACCCTATAAGCATTTAGGTAGGGAAATATTCCCACTAGTAGCTTAATTACTTCAACATAGAACAAAAAATGATCCAATTGACATGGACGATGGTCCATCATGGTAAATGTTTCATACGACCTCCGTTCGCAACACTAGTAGCTCTCTAATACCATATGTAACACACCTCCGCTTCGCACGACAACAAACCCTCATAACAAGTGAATTTTTGTGTGCGGTGTACAAGGGTACAAAGACATTATACTCGTGACGAACACCTATCAATTTTAACCGACACATAACCCACAACAACATAACGACCTAAGACGAACATCAAGCACCTGTAAGCAATGAATGACAATCAACCTACGTAATAAGATTGACTACCCATCCGTCCTACCTCGCAATGGTTAGGACCTCCAGGACACATAACGCCAAGCCCAGCGTTCCCATCGATTTGGACCATTTAAGGTCTCGTATCGTATGACTGCTTTTGAGGGGATCCGTGAGGTGTCTACATCCCACCCGGCCACAGTTAGTTATTCAAGCACATTAAATGTTTATAAACCAAGTACAACAATAATTAATGAATCAACCACACCCACAACGGGAAGCACAAGCCAAATGACTATGTTAACAACCAACCATTATTCAAGGTTGAAGAGTCAATATCTATGCTTCAAAAGCATTAATAACTGATCAGTTAACCAATCTAAATCCCAACTAGTAAACAATTAGAAATTCTAATTTTGACCTTAAAAGCAACTCAACTAGCAAGTATAAATCATGATTTAGACACTAACTACAAATATAATCTAACATTAATACGATTTAACCTTAGCAATTTCCAAATGTAAAAAATATTCACTATATCAACTACAAGGTCTAAGATTACCATGCTACTAATGACTTAACGTCCAACACACCATCAACCATTAACTAAATAACAATAGTAACAATTTTGATGTGGAATGCTAACACTAATACAATAATAGAGCAGCTAACAAGGCATCTAATCATGACAATTAATCATTCATTTAATAAAGCGATAACAACATTTCATCATCGCGCCGTATACCAAACTAAGGATTTATTAACTTAATAAACTCCATATGTGTCTATCTTTATTCTAGGTACCCAAAATGATACTTTCAACAATATCCTGACTAGAATAACATATATCAATTTAATTGATGCATTTACTAACATTAGCACATTCCAACAATAGACCGACTACATTAACAAATACCAATTTAGTTGATGCATTTACCAACATTAAACAAGGCGCGAAAACATACATCGCGACAAGTGTGCGAGTAAGGACAATAATTGCACTGGCAGTGATTATAGTAGTAATGATAAATAATGTTTTATACCTTATTTTATATATATATTTTTATATTTCAAAGGGTACGAGCTTCACTTGTTTACATTTCTTGGCGCACAATTTTTGGCATAAAATAAGGAGCGTTTTAGCTCATTAACAAAAGAGTAAAGATACTATTTTCTATAAATAAGAAACATAATTATTTTTTAGAAAGTTGCTCCAAATTTTGAATTGAAGTAATAGTTTAATTATCTATAAATCAATAAGTAATGATAGTTATATCAGGCAACGGTTATTTCCCGAAATCATCCAAAATCATAAAGAGGAAGGACATCGTTTTCTAGGAAGTTTCGCTATCCTCTCGGGACTCCAGTTTTCGAATAAGTGTTGGGTCCCTGCACCTACATTGTCTTGTGAATTGAGGTTGATTTCCATGAACTTCGTGTGTAACTCAGAATGGAATTCGAACGCATGCAAGTGCATCAAACTGGTCTTCCTTACCCTGGGGAAATGATCCAACAAAGAAATACAGTCATAAGAGGCAGTCCCTTATATTGCTGTGTTTTTTTTTCAAAAAACATATCCACAGTATCACAGATAAACAATTCACATTGATACGATTATGAGATAACATATTAAATCGAAGAGCCTGCAGAATTAGCTGAGCATATATAAATTCATTCATTAAGGTAACAAATGCAGTTCCAACTCGCATTATCAAGTCAAATCACAGCATCAAATCATAGTTTCCAATCGTTGTCTAAGGTAAACAAGTCCCACACAAATAATGGTTGTCACCAAATTGCCACAGTCGACATCGATCAATAGTCATTATGAAGTTGTTGTGAGGTCATTAATTTATAAATATCTTTAACATTGCATGAGGTGGGCACATTTTATAGAATTTATAATAACACAATCAAATGATATATCGTTGTGCCTATATAGAAATTACAATAACACAATTGAGGAATGTATCATTGTGCAGAAACAAGAACATGGTATAACTCTGGGCATTCATTAAGAATTAACATTACTCCATGACAAAACTGTATCCTTGCTCATAGAATTTAGAAGAACAATGACCATATATTGTTGGGCATAAATCTATGCCTCTCATTCGCTCGTGGTCATCTACATGTTTCTTTAAAAAAAATGCAGTCTACAAGGCATTCCTGGTGAGGGAAATCGTTGGGGTTAATACACAGCTATTAAGTAATTCATGGTTGAAAAACATGGGGTTATACCATCATAAAGATACATCTCTAAACAATTATATATGATGTCTGTACGCAATTTCAACAGACTGTAGGAAAATGCATATCTATATAAATACTATTTGTAAACTGTGCATTTGTTGTCTAACCATCTAATGCAGGAATAGGCAACCAAAATATAAGTGAAACGCAGAGCAGAGAGAGGATAATGTTGACAACAAGGGTAACTGTCAAATAATGAGTTAATCAAAGCTACATTAATTTTAAAAGGAAACATATCCATTCAAGAGGATATCAATGAGATTTTTCTATCGAGCTAGAATTTGTCAAGAAAATCAGTGAGAATAAAATATCCTCCGAGAGCGCAAAGGTAAACTAACAAGGACGCAAGGAAATCCATACGCAGAGGTGCTTTTGCTGGAAGGTGTAAGCCAAACAATTAGCCAGGGACAAACAACAAAGGGTAGTCAACTAACAAGTTCGTCCTTCGCTCATCATCCCTACGTAGTAGGGCGAGGATCCATGTTCCTTTAACTAAGGCGAATGCATCAGATCATGCTCCTAGTTGACTCCTCAAAGCACGACAGGAGATAGGGATGAAGGCTAAACAACTGCAAATCAATACCACTGTATGTCACGACATGCTGGAAAACAAGGCCATAGGATATGACAACCAAGAGCTAGGCTAAGAAAATTTCAAATATCAATCTAAACATCCAATCTACTTACATAATCAACATGCGGATCCAATCATAAAACCTACAAAAAATCTACCATTCAAACGAAGAAAACGTATCGTTGCATGTTCTCTCACCGTGACGTCAGACGCTTCCTCAGGTAACTCCCGCTTGTCGGCCTGGAGATTTCACCAGACTCCCAAACAATGCTAGGGGTACTCTTCTTCTCCTTTATCCCCAATCCGCAAAGGGGTCACACACACTATCCAAAGGTTTCGTCTAGTTCTTACTTTGCAAGGTCAAGCTACCACTCTTCTCCGAGATGGGTATCCCAACTCCCACAAGTAAATCACTCAAGTAGATATTCCTGCAAAGATAACGCTACGCAAAACGTAAGATGATCCTCATCCTCTCCCCATTCATCTTTATAGAATCTCAAACTTCCTTTCTTTCCTAAAATCTCATTTAATTAAAGTTTTAAAAATAATTTCCAAAAAATTCCTCCTTCGCACAAGTGTCACCCATCCCCACATTCCTCCATTATTTGACCCCTTTAATTAATTAATTATCTTATTTCCCCACCCACCTAGAGTTACTCCTAGAATCACTCCTAGGTGTCCCCAAATTCCCTACAGGTTTTAAAGGCTTTCCCAATTATGAAATTGCTAACTACTTTAAAATTAGAAGGTTCTAAATGGTAGATTCTTTACTAAGCGATTTATGCTTTTTCCCTTAAGTCCCCATTTTCCTTTTTATGTTAATTCTTTTTCCTAGTTTCCTAAATTTTAAGATTTTCCCTCTTTTCCACTTTTTAATTAGAACTCAAAAAGGCGTGTCCGGAATTTTAACCCCTTTTTCCCTTTTTATCATTTAATTATGATTTTTTTTAATTTATCAAAAAGATAAAATAATTAATTCTTTACATTTATTACCTCAGATTTTATTTTTGGCATTTAATTTAATTTCTTACTCCCCTTCATGTTACAAGATTTTAAAAAGGTCAAAATTATTATTTAAGTCATTTTTATTTTTATTATTATTTTGTTTTTAAGACAAGGTTCAACCACTAGCATAACTTAGACTTCTATAGGGTCTTAATTTTCGTGACCGACTATTACGACTAGGGAAATTGTTTTAAATTACTTAACATGTTATTTTGTCTTAGGCCATCTAGGTTCATCCTTTCTCATCAACAATGCGATGTTCCCTTCAGATGCACTAGGTGCTCCCCAAGGGCGCCACTCTTCATCCGCTCCTTTTCAGGCGACGGCCCTTCAGACCACTCATGTACTCCAAAGGCTGCCACTTACCCTCATCCTGCTCTCTTTGCGATGCCCTTCAGGACGCCTATGTGCTCCAAGGGTGCCACTCGCCTCTTTGACTCCATTTGGTAGATATTAATAATCTCCGGAGTCAACACTGGCCAGTGAACTTTGCAGCAGACTAAGGATTCTAAGGAATAAGCCCCCCTATTGCGCGACCTTCATAATCATCGGAGCTTAATCGCCACAGCTTCCTCACAACATCATACGGTCCTCAACCAGGGTAATAGTTAACCTACGCCTCGAGCCACGACGAGTTCTAGTAGGCGGCGTGGCCGTTGTCCACACCTCTCCTCAACATCTCTAGTAGTCGTGGTGGACCCCCTTTTACTCCATATGTGAGTCAGCTCTAAAGCTATCGCCACTCTACATCATCAACAAATCATGTCGAACATATCCATAATTGTCATCCGCTTAGATGCACTAAAATCATAAGAAAGAAATCAAACCCCAATGGTACACCGACTCGATTCGAGTCCAAGGGTTCCATCGATGCCTCTACATCCTCGCCGAGGTCCGTAATCTCATTAATACCCGCAGAAACCGAAATAATAGCACCTGTCTATGTCATGTAGTGAAACAACATGTCATCAACCCATAACGCTAATCAAAATCAAAAGTTTTATTAGCATATTAACTGATCACTTGCGGCAAGTGTCCTCAAAGAATAAAAGTGTGCTCAGCAGCTGAGCGATGTTACATACACCCTCTTGGTATAAAATTCATCCCAAAGTTTCACAGTATAAATGCCGAAACAAGGTGTATCATAGTATCATAAGTCTATCTATCAAACAAAATGGAAATTGTTACGATATCATATGCGCCCCTCCCAAGTTGCCGAGTGACTATTGTTCCACCGGATTCTCGACCGATCTACCATTCAATGACGAGTCGCCGTAATGCGATGATCTCAAGATAGACCGCTCGCGGGATACCCTCGTCCGATACCGCAAGCGCGAAATGGCGTCAATAAATACGTAGGATCACTATAATGTCTCAAACCGATACATGAAAACATCGTGCATAAGCCTCAAGGAATCAGGCAGCATGAAGTCGATAGGCCATGGGTCCTTTCTCTCCACAATCTCGAAGGGTCCTGGCCAACCTAGAAGAAAGTTTAGCATTCTTCCCAAACTTGATCGAACTTCTTATGCGGTTTAACCCGCAAGAATAATCGATCGCCAACATCGTAACTACGATCAACACGACGCGCATCGATATAACATTTTTTGTTGATCCTGCGCTTCCTTGATTTTTTGTGTTATTGTTTGCATTTGATCTTCCATTTCTTGATCACTTCGGTCCCACCGGGACTCTATCATCCTCAAGCCGAACCTAACTCGTTGGTGTCCACACACCTGTAAAGAAACTTAAAAGGTGCCATCTTAATGGTGCTCCGGTAAATGTTGTTGTGTTTAACTCTACTAGTGGAAACAATTCTTCCCAACGCTTTTGTTGGTCCATCATGTACATGCGCGACATGTCCTCCAAGTTCTGGTTCATTCACTCGGGCCTTTATTGCTCAGATACGCAGTTAATAAAAGTTAAGTTGGGTTCCCAAGGCTCCTTGGAAACTAGTCCAAAATCGGGGTTCAAGAAGACTTCCATCCTCAATCGGATATAATCCTCTTAGGCACACCATGCCTCACAATCTCACTAATGAAAACTCTAGTTATGTCAAATGCCTGATACGTCATACGCACAAGAATAAAGTGGGAACTCTTTCATGAAAAGTTCACTACTATTATGAAAATCGAGTCATGTCTCCTTGCCGCGAGTGGAAATCCAACAATAAAATCCATCGAAATAACTCTCCATTTCAATTCGAATAGCATGCGGTTGTAGTAAATATGTTAAAAGCTCTATGTTCAGCTCTTTTACCTCCGACATTATAGACATCTGGTCACATAGTTTATTATGTATGCCTTCATTCCCTTCCGTAAGAATAAGGGTTTAAGGTCTTCTCACATCTTCGTGACTCCTGTGTGAGCCTTACATATGTAAATTGCTCTATGAGCCTCGCCGCGATCAACATCCTCAACTCATCGCTTGACATCGTGATCCAATTTTTTAAACTCAATAACTGGTTGCTATCAAATGATAATCTTGCAAATCGTGGTACCATCATTATTTTTCGTCCAATAAAACCCTCGACCCTTTGTACCAAATACCATAGTCATGTCAGAAGTTAGAATGTCTTCACATAGATTCATCTTAAGAGGCAACAACAAAAATATGCACGGTCTCCCGAACAATGCATCTTCCACTCCTACCATCGCTCTCATGTAATTAATCTCGAAGTCGCACTTGCTAAGCAATTCCGACCAAACCGTTGTCGCTAAGTAGTCTTCGTGTAGCTTTATGCAATATGTGTTGTAGTCCATGCGGTCAGCCTTTTAGTTCAAATTTTCATCCAACGGTAGTGTCTCCAACCTTCAAGGCATATACACGATGGCTAACAACTCCAAATTGTGCCTCACATAGTTCTACTCATGCCTTCTCGCCTTTGAAAATGTTTATCACTGTTCATCTTGCATCAAGCATCTCCTCGCCTAAGCTTTCTTTGGATGCCATTTCATACCAAAGCCAACCATGTCGTGGACCTTTAGTATTGGTGTTGTTGTCAACAATTCTCGAGCTTCCAAAATGCTTCCTCAAGGCATTTCTAACATGCAAACTTTTTAGTTCTTCTCTTTCCTCAACTCGCGATCGGCCCTGCTATTCGGTAAACTCTCATGAACCATCGACAGTATCCTCGCTAAACCCATGAAGGCTACGCATCTTCGACATTCTTTCAGTGCCATTCCATAATAGCCTCATCTTTGGCTGGATCCACGGCGATGCATCCGCCAAAGATGACATGCCCTAAGCGCTGAATCTTCATTTGATAAAATGAGAATTTGGACAACTTCCATATAATTTGTGCTCTCGAAAACACTATAGTACCAAGCTTGGTGCTCGGCTATGCTCCTCCGCCCAAGAGTAAACAAAATATTACAATGAATACTTGGACAACTCTATCCGCACTTCGACAAATCTTGCTCATCAAACTCATATAAATACCCCTCGGGGTATTTGTCAACAAACGGTAAAATAGTAAACTCAGAATGTCCAAACCGGGCTTTAAAGGCGGTCTTAGGGATGTCATCCTCCTTGATCTATAATCCCAGATATCACCTAAAATAGATCTTGGAGAACACCACTGCACCCTTCATTTGATGTAATAGATTTTAACAATTATAGGCAATGGATATTGATTCTTTATCATTTCCTTGTTCGGCTTGACGGTAGTAAACGCAAAGCCTCCATGATCCATCGTTATTTCATATGAAAATAACAATTGCACCCCATGGTGACACACTAAGATGTATCAATCCTAAGTCCAACAACTCCTTCATTTACATTTTCAACTCTTTTGTAATCAGCGGGTCGACATTCGACAAGGCATTCTTGGCATTCGGGCGAAGTCCCTGCTTCAAGTCTATGTAACACTAACTCTCTCTCTCCGGGGCCGTGATCCCAAGTAACTCCCTTCCTGAAATATGTCTGCAGAACTCCTTTCACCACGGAAGGTTCGTATCTTCCGCCATCTCTCTCTTTCTCATTCGACACAAGGATCGTGATAAATCTTGCACCCCTTTGCATGCTCTTCCATAGTTGTAATGAAGAGATGAACCTCATGGAAACTCCCCGGTTCCATCCTAAAATCACATCGCCTTCTCGTCTCGGCTAACGGTAATTTCAAAATCAAACTATTTTGTCTTACAATTGAGTATCGCCTCATGCATTCCAACCAATCCATACCAACACGACGTCATAGGACCCTAAGATCATGATGTATAGGTTGGGTCTCCCTGGTGACAAACTCTCCTGTGTTGGGTGATACAACTCGCGAACCTTTTCGCCACCTTTTGTTTGCCTCCGGGTTACATTCTTCCATTTAAGCTAAACTGGCCCATTTTGACTACCTTTACCTTAATCTTTAGCTGCACCAAAATGAACCCCTGTAGCACCGGATCTATCAAAATACTAAGGGTCTCGGGTCAACGATTTGCACTGGGCCGCCTCGAAAGCACCGCCGACCGATGCTCTACCTCGAGGTTATCTACCATCAAGATGAATCAATGGGCCTGGCCTATCTCCCATCGATCCAGACGCTCTATTCCTCTCTACAGGGTAGTCGCGTTAGTAGTGTGGCTCCCTACACATCCAACAACCCTTCTTTGACCTAGTAGTCCTGGCACTTGAAGTAGAAGATGAAGACCCACCGCTCTAGAACTCCTCGGTTCAGCTCAATAACATGCCTAAACCGGGCATCACGGGCAAGCGATGCTATCGGCGATGCCGCGGGTCCCCAATAAGGTGTTCGCTATTGGGAGGGATCGATCACCGAGGTGTAGTGAAAGTGATCCCCTCTGGAAGCCACGATATCCCCGTGTATGTCTGGCTGGTGTCTGATTTTGTTGCACACCAGATGACACATGCTCTACTAGTATCGCTAGATTCATGCTCTAACCCTTGCCGATAAGCTCCTCCTCCGCTATGAGGGCTCTGATGGCATCATGCAAGGTTTGAGGCATCAAAATCCTAACCTTGCACGCAAGATGACGTGCTAAGGTCAACACCTAACCCATTGGACCTTAAGTTTATCAAGCATAAGGTGCTACATTACCAGAGCCCATAAAACGTGGGCTCTATACTCGCACCATATACTTCACTTCCCTGCCATATATGCTGAACTCATTGGAGTTGATTCTCAATGAATTCTCTCAAAGGTAATTCTCTTCGAATCGCTCGAACAATTCTAAGGACATGCCTTTGATTAACCATGCTCAACTATGGTAGGAGCATCTTCCACCATAGAAGAGCGCCCTCCTTCAGTTGAAAGACTATGCGAGCCTTCTTGTTGAGTTATAAATCGGAAGTGTAGCACATCGCCGTTTTCTCCAACCATGCCTCAGCGACTACATCTTCCGGGGCACCAAAGAACTCGAGATATTTTACCTTCTCGATTTCACGTTGAATGCTACCAAGACGACCGAGCGCGTTGGAACTCGCGGCGCGTTCTAGCTCTCATCTTTTGTCCAACGATCGACAAGTACTCAACATGGGTCAAGATTCTCATCATTCACTACATCACCAATCAAGTATTCCGCTTCTTGTCCGGTGGACTCGCCATCTCCATGGGGAAGACCCTCAGCGTACCGGAGGCGCTATGCTTCTCCCCTAGTACCTCGTTGTTCCGCTTCCTCATGGCAGTCTCCTAACCATGATTACCGTGACGCCACATGTCAACTCAATCAAGATAATCAATCAATAATGAAAGCCGAAGTATCCTAAGTCACGGAAGTTGAACTCGCTCGATACCATATGTACTGCATCCTCCCATTTCGTATGGCCAACAAACCTTCATAACAAGTGCAATTTTTGTGTGTGTATGTGTACAAGAATAATAAAGACATTATACCGCTGCCGCAACACGACAATGAACATGACGCATGCAACTCGGTGTGACAACAACATAACAACCTAAGATGCATATCAAGCATCTGCATGCAATGAATCCATGTAATCAACCTACAAAAATAAGATCGACTACTCCACCCATCCTACCTCCTAAATGGTTAGACCTCCGTGACACATAAGAAAACTCAACCCCGTGTTCCCATCAATTTGACTATTTAAGCATCTGGTCGGGCGACCGTTTCCGAGGGAACCAAGAGGTGTTCAAGACCTACCGACACCGCGCATTCAAGCACATTAAAAGTTTATAAACCAAGTACACCAATACTACGAATCAAGCACACCCACAATGGGAAGCGCAAGCCAAACGACTCCGTCAACAACCAACCATTATTCAAGGCTGAAGGGTCAATATCTAAGATTCAAAGCGTTAATAACTGATCGATTAACCAGTCTAAATCCCAACTAGTAAACAATTAGAAATTCTAATTTTGACCTTAAAAGCAACTCAACTAGCAAGTATAAATCATGATTTAGACACTCACTACAAATACAATCTAACGTTAATACGAATTAACCTTAGCAATTGCCAAATGTAAACAATATTCACTATATCAGCTACAAGGTCTAATATTAACATGCTATTAATGACTTAACGCCCAACACACCATCCGCCAATACAAACAACAATAGTAACAATTTTGATGTGGAATGCTAACACTAATACAATAATAAAGAAATTAACAAGGCATCTAATCATGACAATTAATCAATCATTTAATAAAGCAATAACAACATTTCATCATCAAGGCTGGAAGCATTGGCTAAGCATTTCTTAAATTAATAAAATCCACATGCGTCTATCTTTATTCTAGGTACCAAAATGACAAATGCCTTCTAACAATATTCTCACTAGAATAATTTCATATATCAATTTAATTGATGCATTTACCAACATTAGCACATTCCAACAATAGACCGACTACATTAACAAATACCAATTTAATTGATGCATTTACCAACATTAAACAAGCCACAGAAACATACATCGCAACAATTGTGCGAGTAAGGACAATAATTGCACTGGCAATGATTATAGATGTAATGACTGACAATGTTTTATAATTATTTTATATATATATATTTTACATTTCAAAGGGCACGGGCTTCACTTGTTTACATTTCCCGGGTGCACAATTTTTGGCATAAAATAATGAGCGTTTTAGCTCATTAACAAAAGAGTAAGGATACTCTTTTCTATAAATAAGAAATATCATAATTTTTAGAAAGTTGCTCCTAAATTTGAATTGAAGGAATAGCTTAATTATCTATAAAGCAATAAGGAATGACAGTTATATCGGGCAACAATTATTTCCTGAAATCATCCAAAAACATAAAGAGGAAGGACATCGTTGCCGAAAGTTTTCGCTGCCCTTTCGACTCAGCTTTTGAATAAGTGCTGGTCCCTCGCACCTACATTGTCTTGCATTCGAGGTTGATTTCCCAGAACTTCGCGGTCTAACCTGTAACGGGAATTCAATGCAGGTGTTGGAACTACTCTTCCTTACCTCGGGAAATGATCCGCAACAAAGAAATACAAATATAAGAGGTAGTCCTTTATAATATATATGTTTTTTTCAAAAGAAACAACTAATGCACACAGATAAACAATTTGCATTGATATGATTATGAGATAACATATTAAATCGAAGAGCCTACAGAATTAGTCGAGAAAATATAAATTCGTTCACTAAGGTAACAAATGCAGTTCCAACTCGCATTATCAAGTCAAATCACAGCATCAAATCATAGTTTCCAATCGTTGTCTAAGGTAAATAAGTCACACGCAAATAAAGTCGTTGTCACCAAATCGCCACAGTCGACATCGATCAAAAGTCATTATGAAGTTGTTGTGAGGTCATTAATTTATAAATATCTTTAACATTGCATGAGGTGGGCACATTTTATAGAATTTATAATAACACAATCAAATGATATATCATTGTGCCTGTATAGAAAATTACAATAACAAAATTGAGGAATGTATCGTTGTGCAGAAGAAAGAAAATGGTATAACTCTGGGCATGCATTAAGAATTAACATTACTCCATGATAGAACTATATCCCTACTCATTGAATTTAGAAGAGCAATAACCATAAATTGTTGGGCATAAATCTATGCCTATCATTCGGCCATGGTCATTCAGCATGTTTGTTTAAAAACGTAGTTCATGGCATTCCCGGTGACGAATCGCTAGGTAATACATTTGGCTATAATTCGCGGGTTGAAAAAAAAAGGGTTATACCATCATAAACATACATCTCTAAACAATTATATACAATGTCTGTACGCAATTTCAACAGACTGTAGGAAAACGCCTATATCTATAATTACTAATTGTAAATTGTGCATTTGTTGTCTAACTATCTAATGGAGGAATAGGAAGTCAAAATATAAGTGAAACACAGAGCAGATAGAGGATAACATTGACAACAAGGGTAACTGTCAAAAATGAGTTAATCACAGCTACATTAATTTTAAAAGGAAACACAGTCATTCAAGAGGACATCAATGAGATGTTTCTATCAAGCTAGAATTTGTCAAGAAAATCAGTGAGAATAAAATATCCTCCGAGAGTGCAGAGGTAAACTAACAAGGACACAAGGAAATCCATACGCAAAGGTGTTTTGCTGGAAGGCGAAGCCAAACAATCGCCTGTGGACAAACAACAAAGGGTAGCCGGGGCCATCAGGGCTCATTCTTCGCTTCACTTCATCCCTTACGTAGGTGCTGTGGCATTGAGGATCCATAGGCCTTTAACACTAAGGCGACACTGTGATCGTGCCCTAATCTAATTTTAGGGCGAGGACGGGTGAGCTAGGGACAAAGGCTAACAACCTCGTCATAATCAAATACCACGTGGTGGTCACGACATGCGGGAAAATAAGGCCATAGGAGATGACAACCCAAGAGCTAGGCTATGAAAATTTCAGCTATCAATCTAACATCCAATCTACTTACATAATCAATATGCAGATCCAATCATGTAAAACCTACAACATTCTACCATTCAAATGAAGAAAGAGTACCGTTGCTTGCCCGCCCGAGGACATCCACGCTACAGTAACTCCCATCACGACTGGAGACTTCACCTCCTACCAATGCTAGGGTACTTTCTTCACCCCAGCCTCTCGAACCACAAAGGCCACAATAATACTCATTCAGAGGGTTTCTGTCATAGTTCCCGTGATCACTGCTAAGGTCGAAGCTAACACTCCTCCGAGCCGGGTATCCTAACTCCCACAAGTAAATCAATCAAGTAGATATCAAGCAGTTGTAACGCTATTTGCTAAAACAAGATGATCCTTCATCCTTCTCCTTCATTTTATAGAATTTTGAACTTCCTTTCTTTCTTTTCCTAAAAAATCATTTAATTAAAGTTTTAAAAAATAATTTCCTAAAAATTCCTCCCTGCATAAGTGTCACCCATCCCATACATTTCCTCCATTATTTAATTCCTTTAATTAATTAATTATCTTTATTTCAATCACTAGAGTTACTCCTAGAATCGCCCTAGGTGTCCCCAAATTCCCTTACGTGTTTTAAAGGCTTTCCCTATTATGAAGTTGCTAATCTAGTTCAAAATTAGAAGGTTCTTGAAAGTAGATTCTTTACTGTTGACTTAATGCTTTTCCCTTAAGTCCCCTTTTCCCTTTTTATGTTACTCTTTTCCCTAGTTTTCCTAAATTTTAAGATTTTCCCTCTTTCCCCTTTTAATTGGAACTCAAAAGGCAGGTGTGTGGAATTTAACCCCTTTTCCCTTTATCATTTAATTATAATTTTTTTTTAATTTATCAAAAAAGATAAAATAATTAATTCCCTTTACTATTTATTACCCTCAAATTTTATTTCATGAATAATTAATTCCTTACTCCTCTCATGTTACAAGATTTAACGAAGGTCAAAAATTATTATTGTGTCATTTTTATTTTTATTATTTTTATTTTTGAATAATCGCATTCAACCACTAGCATAATTTAGACTTAGTCCTTAAATTTTTGTACTGCGTGACATTTAATTAGGGAAATTGCTTTAAAATTACTAAACATGTTATTTGTCTTAAGCCCATCTAGGTTCATCCCTTTATCATCAACAACGCGACGCTCCCCTTCTCAGATCTACTCAGGTGCTCCAAGGGTGTCACTTGCCTCATTTGTTCCTTTGCAAGACGCGTACTTTTCAGATTCATCTACGCGGTCTAAGGGTGCTACTTCAATTGACTGCTCTTTATGTGACATGCCCTTCAGATGCACTACATGCTCCAAGGGTGCCACTCAATTGACCGATGCATATTGACATCTATAAACCCTCGAGTCAACACTCCACCGTGAACTTGTGGGTGACTAAGGGCTTTGAAGAAATAAGGCCCTATTGCGCCTCTTTAGAATCATCGTGACATAGTCGCAGCTTCTCCTCATGGTATCGTGGGTCCCCCAAACTAGGTAATCGTTAACCTACCGATCCACTCCATGGGAGTTCTAGTAGGTTGTGGTGGGGATGCTGTCCACACCTCAACATCTTCTCGTAGTCGTGTGACCCATTTACTTCACATGTGAGTCTAGTTGGCAATTTATCGTCAACTTACATCATCAACAAATCATGTTAGAACATATCCATATCATATCATCCAATCGGATGCACTAATATCACAATAAAGCAATCAAACCCCAATGGCACACTCCCCCACTCGACCGTAGTCCAAGGCGTTCCATCGATGCTCTCGCATCCTCAAGGTCCAAAATCCTCCACACTCAAGAAAACCGGAAGTCAATAGCACCTGCCTATGCTTCATGTAGTAAAACAACATGTCATCAACCCATAAAGCCTCATAATCAAAATCAAAAGTTTTATTAGTATAAAATCCTGGACACTATAGCAAGTGTCCTCAAAGAATAAGTTTGCTCGCTAAAATGTGAGTGGATAAGTTACACACTATAAATTTTGAGGAAAATGTATGGAAAGTTTGAACAAGGAAAACATGTTAACTATTTTTTATCACTTAGCATTGTAGGGGGTGGATTTCGGGATGCCACAAAATTGGTCAAATACAACTCACCAAGATGAAAGCCACCTAATCCCTCTACCCTATAAGCATTTAGGTAGGGAAATATTCCCACTAGTAGCTTAATTGATTCAACACATAACAAAAAATGATCCAATTGACATGGATGATGGTCCATCATGGTACATGCTTTTAGTATAACTTATTGGTAAGGTAATATACTAGTAGGGAAAGGCCATTGTCTCCTAGTGGGATATGACCATCATCTCGCAGTGAGGGTGGACCACCATCTAGTAGTCGATTCATACCATCATCTAGCATTAGCCACACCTGGTAGTCAAATACATGCATGTTTTGTGGATAGATTTACTATGATACTTTAAGAGATATTAAATTTCACAACGTATTTTGAGCTAAGTACATCAATATGTTAAACTTTTATTTTATTTTATAATTAGTGGATATTTACCTACATTATTTTTTCAAAGTGTGTGTGTGTGTGTGTGAAAGCGCGTGTAAATATTGTAGTTAGCTACATATCTACCAACCCAAAATATCCATGTTCTTAGTGCTCCCCCCCAACCACTTAGGTAATTATTTAGTTGAATTCTTACCAAAAATCTATTTGCAATTCCCAATGTCTAATTGTAATTGAAAATTATAATGGTTTATGTGTAGGTCAATGTTTTTTAAGTGAAATTTCACCAATTTAGATAAATTTAATAATTTTGGCAAATTTAGCCATTTTTTTTTAACAGGAATGGTTGGAGTTGTGTTATATTAAAAAACCGCCAAAATTCAAAAAGATACAAGCAACAGGGTGCAGGCACCTCTGTTGCTTCCATAGAAGTGAATGTGTCTATCTATGCCTGAGAGAAATGTAACTACTGGTTTCTAAATAACTACAATCCCGCTATGAAGATGGCAATAAACGTGTTTAACAACAACATAAATTTGCAATTTTAAAACCTACTACTAGATGTGGGCTACCCTTCGTTCTTTTCCAAATGAAGCCTGGTTGTCCTCTGCCCGATGCTCTCTAATGGTAAGTTGATATTGGTTTTCCTCTTCCTAAATGCGATATGAGAAACCTAGCGCTATAGGAACATGTTGGTCATTTCTAGCAGTGGAATGAAAAGTCAAGGGTAGCCGGGATTCATCGGTGCCAACATAGTGTGTTGGTTGTTGGGGATTTCCCATGTGTTGAGTGACACCTCCAATCTATCTTGTATTCCAATTGACCCCCCTAAGGACGATTGTCAGTTCTTGATTGTGTCTAATTTCTTGTTGTTGCATTTGGGACTATATATCTACCATTCTTTCATGAATTCTCTGGTTTTCTTGATGAAGCTCGATGTGTCATGCACCTGAGCACTCTTCAATTCACCTGCAATCTGTTCGCAAAGCTTGGAATTTCTCTCAAAGTTCTTCAGCGGTGCAGATTGGGCAAGAGAAAGGAGCTCTGGACCTTCGCCACATAATGAAGTGGGAGTACGTGGAGGGATGAGCGAAAGGTGAACTGTGCAGAATGGAGCAGGGGATGGCTGAGAGAGAAACTTGAAAGGAGGGATGCAAGGAGAGCTCGCCAGAGCCAAGGGAAATGTAGATCTAGATGAGGGAGTTGTACAGGTTAAACTAAATCAAAGGGGAAAGGGTCAACAAACCATTATGAGAGAAGGGATCCATTGGAATCCATGAGCGGAGGTGATTTTTCTCAGGAAGAAAGGACAAAGATGACGCTGAGGGATGATGGCAGATCATCCAGATATGCAGTCAGGGATCCTTGGTTAAGAGGGCTCTCGATTATGGGGGAGGGATGACGTGGGGGTGGAGGGCTTAGGGAAGGCACACAGCAAGGGGGTCAGATCTGGGAAAAGGAGTGCGGTAGCCAGAGGAAAAGCAAGAGAGGGGAGGGGGTGATCCACCTAAAAGTCAAGATGGAGGGGAGAGGGGAGGTGGGGCAGGAAAGAGGGGGGAGGAAAATAGAGAAAAAGAAAAAAAAAAAAAATGGAGAGGGAGAGAGGGTTGGGTAAAATTTTCGTTTGGATTAGGCGAAGGGACAGGCGTTATTAAGAAAATCAAACATAAGAGGAGATTTGATTAGCAATTAGATGACTCTGTTCTAAGCTTTTGGCCGCTTTTGCCAAATTGTATACCTCAGTGTTTTGAGCTTGCAAGATATAGAAGAAACATAGGCTAATTAAATTCTTCTTTAGGGAGTTTATTCCCGAGCTTATACCTTTAAGAGGGCATTTTGATCTTAAGGATGCATCCCAAAGCTCCTGACCATTTCCTGCATCTCCTATAACAATTAGAGTTTGAATGTTCCTCTCCTGTGCTAGATTTAGTCCCATAAAGACTGCAAGGATATCTGCTCTATTATTAGTGGCTTTCCCCAAGCCCCGAGAGAAATCAATTTTTTTTTTCCAAAAAATCATATGGATGACTTCAAGATTCTGCCACCCCTACAAATTTAGGCTAATTTTATTAATGTTTTCTACTAAAAATAAATATTAAATTTAGTCAATTTATGATAATATTTCATATATTTATACATTTTCGTCTAAAAATAAAACCTTTTCATGAAGATATAATAGGATTCCTTAGTATTTTTTCCAGATCCATGATCACACATTTTAAGTTTTAGGGAGTATTCACTACATCTTACATTTTAGGTAGCTATTTATACTCTTGGGAATACCATGAACTTACATTTGAAATCATACACATATGTGTGTATG
Source organism: Picea sitchensis (assembly GCA_010110895.2). Classification (NCBI taxonomy): domain Eukaryota; kingdom Viridiplantae; phylum Streptophyta; class Pinopsida; order Pinales; family Pinaceae; genus Picea; species Picea sitchensis. The sequence continues at coordinate 33,291 of SNQJ01S0033158.1, read as the reverse complement.
AGAAAACATTTTTAATACTTTACTTTGACCTATTCACACTTATTTCAACATGTAGATGGTATACCATGTTGGATATAGTGTTTTAATAAGAGATTTTTAGAAAAATGAAGATTTTGTTTTGTATATTCTAAACATTTTTTCCATTTCCATTGTTTATTTCGTTGTGTTATCTCTAATTTGTATGAATCATTTATTTTGTTCTATTCTCGATAGAAAATTATTATTTTTGTCAATGATGCATGAGTGGCACTCATGTATTTGTGTTGTTGCATATGTTTCAAGCTAGCAACAAAATAATACACATAAATGATATTTTGTTTATAGATATGATTTCATCGCAAAATAGTCTAAATGGAAAGCAAGACTTAAATAGTAATTTGAGAAAAACATTTGGTCAGGTTATTTCACCCCATTGTAGAAAAAATGCCCATTTTCACAAAGAATTGAAAATTCAAGGGTAGTCATGTTAAAAGAGTTAAGAAATACTCAATAATATATAACCTTTCCATGGTTTTTAATTGAATTGATTCATTGCAAATTCATTTTTTTTAAAGTTTTATCATGTTTATAGAAATCAACTTGAGAGACAACCATGTCTTTCTTGTAGTCCATTTTAGTAGAATAGATTGTCATGTCCCATAATAATACATGCATATGCTATATTTGACAAGGATGGTTGACACAACCATTCTTGCTACATGTTCATTGGAAATAGCTAACACAGAGGTACCCATTGAGTATCATATATAATTTTTATATTGAGTTAGAAAGTAATGTTTTATATTGACATATAACATTTCCTAGAGTCAATTTCACCAACTTCAGCCTCTTTTGCTTCCCTAGAGTCAATTTCAAATTGGACCTTCTAGCCTTCTTTCCATTAACATTCCTATTCTTCCTAGCATGACCCAAAGCCATGTAGAGTGCATTCTTATTCCTTATTTTATTTTTATATGGTAAATTGTAAGGTGATATAAAAATTATAAAAAAAAAAAATATCCTTATAATTTTACCTTCAAAACTATCGACTTTGAAGCAAGATTAGATACAATGTTTACACCAGACCACCAAAGCTTTATCATAGTTGGAGTACATATTCATGGAGTATTATTCTACCCAAATTTCTCAATTGCAAAGAACATTCAATTTGATTTGATTTAATGTTTGCAACTTAGGCTAAGTTTGGTTCAATCATCGGGGATTCCCCCCCCCAGCTAATTACTACTTCATTTGTAAATATCATTATTGGTGTTTAGTCCTTGTTGGCATGCCATACTCATAAGTATTTTAGAAGTGGTTTAAATTTTCAAGTTACATGTGTATGTTATTCATGTTATCATTAAATCATGCATGTAACTAGTTCGACACCTAGTGATTGATTCCATTAGTAGGAATATTACATGCCCTTTCTACACCATATATTTAGATGCCTCTAAATATGACGATTGGCATACACACTATTGAAAAGTGCTAGAATAAACATGCTTTCAATGACTGATCTTGATTGTGAATATCAAATTCACCAATATAGCAATATGCTTGTCAAGTCCATTCCAACAAGAGATAATATTTAAATGGTTATCAGACATGATTTGATAAATATACATGTTAGTTATTATTGAAAATGATTAAGGTTAATTTGGGCATGTGATGCAGTATAAGCGCAACCGTACCCTATCGCGCTCTCCTTCTCTTAGGATCGTTCTCAAAATCCCTTTCTGAGCCGAAGCGGCTCCTTTGATTCCTGCTGGAATCGCTGTGAAAATCCCAATCCACAGGTCCTTCTCCCTCTCTGCATGGTATTCATCACTTAACCGTGGCTATCCCCGTCTCTCTATCAGGGTTCGGGGTTTTCCACTTCCCGTTGTTGAGAGTCACTGTACTCTCCAACTCCCGATTACCGATGAGCTCTTTTCACATGCGAGCCCTCCTGAGCTTAGCTTCTGTTGCATATGACCACGCCTCCGCGACCGTGGCCTTACCTTCCTATCGGGGTTTTAGTCCTCAAAACCCGATGCGTCCTTTTGAGCGCTAGCCCTCCTGGCTAGAGCATGGTCCATATGACCTGTCTCCGCGTGACCGCAGTCAAACCCTCCATCGGAGTTCGGCGTTTATGATGACACCATGTTCATGTCCACAGGACTTGCGATATGCTGATCTCCGATTTCCTATGTATCGTTGATAGATGGCCTCCACTACGCCTCTGTCCTCCTTCGCTGCTGTGCTGACAGCTGTCCCCGCTGAATCGGGGTATCGCTTCTCGCAATTTCACGATCCCCGTGCCCAAACTCTCAAGCCTTTTCTCGCGAGATGCCGATACACGATCCCACGTGCAGATCCAACGGTTCTCCCCGATCTGGATCCAACGACTATCCTTCTCTCGCCATTTCGCCGTTTCATGACTTGGGATACCCAATGTTTGGGCCTTTACCCTGCGAACTCCCGAGTTCGCAAGATCTCCTTGATCTCTGCCACCTGTCCTCTATCAACGGATGGTCCAGATCTTGTCGTTGATTTGAGACCTGCAAGTCCCGATTCTCCGTTTAGTTGACAACTGTCCTCCACTATGACGTTGTCCTCCTCCTCTGCTGTTCTGACATCTGGCCCCCACTGATCGGGGTTTCTCGATTCACAATTTCAAAGTGCACTGATCCCTTGTCACCGGGATCCCCGATATCCTGATTGACTCCAAACGCTGATGGGTTGACTTCCCTGTCGGCTCTTCCGCCGATGGCACCGATTTCCTCCACGCGTCCCTTCCCTGATGGATGGTCTCAATCTCTCCTCGCAATTTCAAGACTTTCGAGGTCTCAATTCTCTTGTCCTTAGGAACTCCGATTTCTCGATGGATCTTATCTTCCTCGCAGCTTCTGCAGATCTGGCGGCTGTCGGCGACCTTGCACCAAAGCCAACGGCTCAGACTTGTCTTTCTTCCCTACGCTTCTCCCGAGGCTTAAACTCTGCGTGACTCCTCCCGATCCAACAACTGACGATATTTTTGTATGAGATCCGAAAGCTGTCAGTCTTCCCCTTCTGTGCGCACCTCCGGCTGCTCCCTGGATGCGAAAACCAACGGTCCAGATTCTATCGGCTGATCCAATGGCCGATGTTGCTCCTCTCAAAATTTGGCGCTCTTTCTTCCTTCACTTGGAAGAATTCCAATTTTCCAAAGGCCTCAGTCTTCGTCTCATTCTCCTCTACGAGCTCCTTGGATTTTGAGCTTTCTCCACGCGTTCTCCACGACGCTACTCCTTCTGAGCTTGTTCTTCTTGAATCCTTCAAAGGATTCCGACGTCTGCACTCCTTGCAAAGTTTCCTCACGCACACAACGTGCTACCTCTTCTGAGCTTCCAGGACCACTCAGACCCCTAAGGGATTTTGTCCCTCTTCTCCCTCAGATGGAGAATGAAATGGATGCCCTCCTGGCTATCCTTCTGCTCAAGCGACCCTCTTGCTGAGTCTGTATGGGTGTTCAACAACC
>SNQJ01S0033157.1:171780-182743 GCA_010110895.2 Picea sitchensis | reverse complement strand
CATATCTGAGGTGCTTTGCCTCTGAAAAACAACACCAGTGGGCTCAATGGTTACCCCTCACCGAATGGTGGTACAACACTACATACCATACAGCCACTCACATGACTCATTTTGAAGCGGTATATGGATAGAAGCCACCTTCAGTTCTCTCATACTTACCGGGTACCTCGAAGGTCCAGGTAGTTGACCAAACACTTACAATCCGAGAGGATATCCTTCATATCCTTAAAGAGAACTTGGTCATGGCACAGAATCAAATGAAGCAGCAAGCAGATCAAGGTCGCTCCAAACATCAATTTGTAGAAGGGGATTAGGTGTTTCTGAGACTGCAACCATATAAGCAAACTTCCCTCAAGGCTGAGCATTGTGAGAATCTAGCACCCAAATTTTATGGCCCTTACACAGTTCTCAAGCATGTGGGACAAGTTGCATATTAGTTAGCTCTGCCCAGTCAGTCGAAGCTACATCCTGTTTTTCATGTTTCATGCTTGAAGAAGGTGTTTGGAACCAGGTGCCAAATTCAAACCAACCTTCCAGAGTTAGTTGAAGAAGGATCCATTTGGCTACAGCCAGAAGCAGTTTTGGATTAGCATGAGCGTCGCGTGCGTCAGAGAACTATAAAGGAAGTGCTAGTACAGTGGAAAGATATGACTCCAGCAGATGCCACTTGGGAACCAGCTACCATTCTGCAACGGTTTCCACATCTCAAGCCTTGAGGACAAGGTTGTTTTTAAGGGGGTAGACATGTTAAGATCCTAACTCGCACATAGGTAGATCAATGTATTCAGATGTAATAAAGGTCAATATTAATAAGTCCTTTCAATAAAATAGAATAAGGCGGATGTAAGAAGACCTAATAGAAGCTTCTTCTTCTAGAAGGATCTTCCTCTAGATGCTTCTTTTAATAGACATATTTAGTATAAATAAGGGTCGAGGGTATGAAAACCCTAGCTGGGAGATTATTGTAATAGAGAGTTGCTCGACTGGAGGTTTCCCCCTCAAAGAGGCTTGTGAACATTTCTTTCTGAATCAAAGTGCTATTTCAGTTGTTGTTCTCATATTATTTCTGTGTTATTGTGGATGATTATGCTAGTTATATTACTGTTATTCTTCCATTCCTAGCATTTTATTTCTGTTCTGCGTATTTATTAGATCTGGTATCTTCCAAAGGGAATCTCCTAAGAAGAATGCACCTCCAATTTTTCTCTTCCTTTCATCCACACAGTTAGCCCAATCAACATCTGAATAGACTAATAGTTGAAAATTCTGACTCCTAGGATACCATAGGCCATAGTCCATTGTTCCTTTCAAGTATCTGAATATTCTTTTGACAACTAACAAATGACTATGTTTAGGTGCAGCCTGATACCTTCCTACTATTCTAACAACATGCATTATGTCTGGACAAGATGTTGTGATGTACAATAGGCTACCTATCATAGATCTATATGAACTCTGATCAACATCAGGTGAGTCGTCATCCTTGCTTAACTTGCATCCAATGACCATAGGTGTGCTCATAGGTGTGGAATATTCCATTTGAAACCTTTTCAAAATTTATCTTAGATATTTCTCTTGAGAAATAAATAATCCTTCATACCTCTGAGTAATTTGCAGACCAAGGAAAAATGACATCTCCCCTATCATAGACATTTCAAATTCAGATTGCATGGCAGAAGCAAACCATTGTACCAATGAAGCATTATTGATTCCGAAAATGATGTCATCTACATATACCAACACAATGAGCAAATCATCACCCTTTTTCGTAATATATAGATTGATTTCAATTGTTCCTCTCTTGAACCGTTTGTCTTGAATATACTTATCCAGTTTGTAATACTAGGCATAAGGGGTTTGTTTTAACACATATAAGGCTTTCTTCAGCTTGCAGATAAAGTCAGGGTTATCTGACAGTTAGAAACCCTCTAGTTGTTTCATATAGACTTCTTCTTTTAGATATCCATTTAGAAAAGATGACTTAACATTCATTTGATAGACTTTAAACTGTTTATGACAAGTATAGGCAAGAAACATTATGATAGCTTCTAATCTTGCTACAGGTGAAAATGTTTCATCAAAATCCAGTCCTTCTATTTGAGCATATCCTTTGCAGACCAGTCTAGCCTTATTTCTTACAATATTTACTTGCTCATTCATCTTATTTTTGTAGACCCATTTTGATCCTATTAAATTTTTATTTGTTGGCCTAGGAATGAGATCCCAAGTGTCATTCTTTTCAATCTGGTCCAAGTCCTCATTCATTGATTTTAACCAATTTACATCTTTACTAGCTTCATTAAGGTTCTTGGGTTCCACCATGGATATGAAAGATATATTTGATTGCTCGGTGTCTTTGATTATCCTTCTCCTGGTTTGTACACCTTTTTCCGTCTCACCAATTATTTGACTTTCAGGATCATTCTTTTGAGTAATTTTGGAGGAGGGATTTGATGTTGATTGTTGTCCTGACTCTTCTTGTTTGGGTGTCTCTTCCCCGTATGATTCTTGGACCTGTTCATCTTCAGTTTCAGCTGTGTCCTTTGTAGTAGACTCAATATTTCTCACCTCTCTTACTCAGACTCCTTCATCAACCTTTAAATCAATGCAATCAACTAATTTATGCAATATTTTATTAAAGCATCTATATCCTTTACTATTGGTAGAATATCCTAAGAATATGCCTTCATCACCCCTGTCATCATACTTGCCAAGGTTTTCATTATTATTCTTTATGTAGCACTTACTCCCAAAGACTTTGAAGTGTTTGATTGAAGTAGGTCTTCCATACCACAATTCATAAGGTGTCTTGTCACTGTGTGGTCTAAGGTGGGTTTTTTTAAGAACATGGACTATTGTGTGTATTTCTTCTGCCTAGTAGGTTTGACCAATGTTCTTCTCATTCATCATTGACCTGGCCATTTGCTTCACTATTCTATTTTCCTCTCAAGTACTCCATTTTTCTATGGAGTTCCTGGGATTGTGTATTCTCTCTTGATCCCATGTTTATCACAAAATTCCTTGAAATCACTTGACATAAATTCTCCTCCTCTGTCTGATCTTACTACCTTTAACCTCTTACTTGTTTGATTCTCAGTTAAAGTCTTAAATATTTTAAATTTCTCAAATGCTTCATCTTTTTTTTTTCGAAAAGAAACCCAAGTAAGTCTGGAGTAATCATCAATGATCATCATAAAGTAGTTTTCCTTCCTTGTGCCTTCCTATCTTGATGGTCCACATAAATTCATATGAACTAATTGGAGTGGTTTCTCTGTTGAAGTAGATCTCTTGGATTTAAATCGTCTCCTGGTTAGCTTTCCTACTTGGCAGGGTTTACACATAGAGTCTTGTGGATTTTATATTCATGGAAGATCTTTTACTGCCTCAAGTTTTTTTGAGCTTGATTAAGTGATCAAAGTTTATATGTCCAATTCTCCTATGCCATAACCAACTTTCATCATGTTTTCTTAGATGACACTCTTATCTACCTTCTTTCAGCTCATATACATTATTATATTTCCTTATGATTTTAGCCACCACTTTTCTTGAGTTTGCAGACTTTATCTTGGAATCCTTGGAAGTGAACAACACTTCACATCCTCTGTCACACATTTGACTTACACTAAGAAAATTATCTTTCATCCCATCTACAAGTAAAACATCCTGGGATTTTCCTTTGTTGTTACTTAAACTCACCATCCCTTTACCCTTGATTTTACCTGGTTCATCATTTCCAAAGGTTACATTTCCTATCTTGATTTTACTTATAGATAGAAACTTATCCTTGTCTCCAGTCATGTTCTTGGAACATCCACTATCTATATATCAAGGGTATTTTTTCTTTTGAGCTGAAAGTACTAGACCACACTTGTCATTTTCTTTCTTCTTCCAAACCTTGACATTTTTAGTAGAGGGATTCAAATCTGACTCATAGTTCCTTAGGTGATGGTCTGTAGATTTATGTCCATAGTTATGGCATGTGTGACATTTTGGTTCATTGAATAAAGGATCATAATGATTGTTATTCTTAACCTGTTCTTTTTTCCCAGCCATTACATGATTTGCAGTTTGTGGTTGTTTCTTACTTGGCTATCTCATTCTTTGTTGTGGCAGATATCTATTCCTTGAGTGTTTGGATTTCTCATATTTAAATCTTAAAGAACAGTTTACATCTTTGTGACCAAAGTTAGAATAGAAAAAACAATATCCATAGAAAAATCCTTTGTACCTGGAAAATGGTTTTCTTCTTTGAGCAGGTCGATTTCTTCCATGATGATGATTTCTTTGAGCAGAGGGTGCATTATTTCTTTGTTCTAAAATTTAGTTCTGGTACTTTTTCTTTCACTCTTCCTTGGCGGCTGATTATCTTCCTTTGCTTCTCTATATTTGTTGTTGTCAATGAATGTAGATTTGACAAACTTGATGGATTATTTGTTGCTTGGTTGGCCACTACTTGATCCTTCTTCATAACCCAAACCAGTTTTCAAATTTGGATTCCTTTGCTGATTTAGAATGAGGGATAATCCTTCCGAGGATTTAATAATTGGAAGATTTTGGAGAAACAATGCTTTAAACTTCTCCATCTCTTTTTTGTTTTTTACTACCTCTTCTTCCAAGGCTTCAAATATTACCTTATTTTTTGATAACTATTGTTTTAGAATTTCCTCTATTTTATTTGCCTCTTATAATTCCACTTTTAGTAGGGCAAAGTCTTCGTCAGGTTCTTTATTGTCTTTCTCGAACTGTATCAACAATTGTTTTTTTTTTTTCTTCTTAGATATGAGTCTAGCAATTTCTTCTAGAGAACTGATTAGTTCTTCTTCCAAGTCAACCATAGCTTCTTCATTTTCAACATCACTTCCTGTGATTTTATTATCATAATCCTCTTTGGCCATAAGCATAAAGTCATTAATATTATCTTCAAAGGAAGAGTCACTATCTGTGTCTTCTGAAGAGTCATCATTGTTTACACATAAACTTTTATTTTTACCAAATCTCTTAGGTTTGTACTTCTTTTTACCTTCAGAATTATGATCTTGTTTCTTGTGTGGACACTTAGATGAAAAGTGACCTATATTTCCATAGTTTAAACATTTGAAGGGAAATTTTCATTGGTACTTGCCTGATCCTTTCTTTACTCTTCTCACAATTTTTTCTTCAATTTCATCAATCTTAAAATCCTCATTCTTATCTACTTTAAATGATGCTTCTCTAGAGGTGGGTTTATCTTTAACTATCCTCATTTCATATGTAGTCAATGATCCTAGAAGTTGGTCAAAAGAAAAATATTTTAGATCATTAAGTTCTTCTATAGTAGAAACCTTTAGGTTGAACCTATCTGGCAGAGGTCTCAAATTTTTTTGAACTAAAGAGGCTTACTCAATCTTTTCACCAAGTTCTTTCATTGCATTTACTAGTTCTTCAACTCTCATAAAGTACTTCCCAATAGTTTCATCCTCTTTCATCTTTAGTTGTTCAAATTGTACTATATGGGTTTGAAGCTTGGCATTCTTTACCTTCTCATTGCCTTCATAATTGCTAATGAGTTTGTCCCACATTTCATTGGCAGTTTCTAAGTGCATAACTTTTACAAATTCCACTTCTGCAACCCCACTCATAATAGAATTCATAGCCTTAGCATTGAAGCTGAATTCTAGCTTGTCATCCTTATTAGCTAGTACAATCTTCTTTACATAACTAGTCTCTGGTACCAAATGATGGACAACTGAGAGGGGGGGTGAATCAGTTGTTACTGTGCTTAAAAAATTATTCCCATTTCAAACTTTTAGAGAATACTCAATGATGATCATGATGATGCAGGGAAGTAAGCAATAAAATATTAAACATCAATCACACCCATGAAATATATAGAGATATATATTTCCTGAGGAAACCCATAAAGGGAAAAACCGCTTCTTCTTGATATGATAAGTAATCTTTATTTTATTTACATTATCATTATTATGATCTCCAACTCCTCTTGAGGCTACAACCTCTATTTTACAAGCAACAACAAAATGAGAGCACCAACTCTCTGGTTTCTCTAGAACCTAATAGAAGGAAGCACCAACTCCTTGAGTGTTCCAACACCAACTAGATGGAAGCACCAACTTTCAGTCACGCAGGCACCAACCTATATAACAGAGAAAAATAGTTCTCCCTTGCACCACCCTCCCACCCTGGTTTTTCTAGCTGCAACCAGATGGAAGCTACGACTCCCTGTGTTCAAGAACCCACTTGAAAATCTGAGGACAACAGTCTTCCCTAGCACCTCCGTACCGCCCTGAAATATAAATCTTTTATTTTATTAAATTTATCAAAGCGATACAACATTTATCTATGGCGTACCAGTCTCATCACTGTTCTACTACACTACTTTGCTCTGCCTACATCAGTGTCTTCCTGCTTGCATGCACTTTCTCTTTTTGTTATTTTGTGTTTTATCCTCTATAGAGTTTCTATGCTCTGCTCTTTTCCTCCTGCACAACTTTTTTTATTCTATGCGCTACGCCTCTTATATAGTCTTATGGTCCTTTGTACAACAAGATTATTTCCACATGTAGAAACTATCAAAGGGCTATACCTCACTTCTTTGTTCTGCATAACATTCACATGCTGAGTCCTCTTCCAGATCATCCGAGAAACTCTTTGAATTTTCTAGACGCTATGCTCAGTCTGTTCACTATGAATGGTCGTTCATCGTGAGATTCTTCTAGCATTACTGGCAGTAACAGTCTTTGACATTTTTCAATATGTTGATTGTCTCTATGATTAATCTTCATACCACTGGTAGTTACCTCAAGATTCTTCAACTCCTCTAGTGATCACATTGAGATTCTTCGAATTCTCTGGTAAATGCAATCAATCATTTTCTGCAGTTACAATCAATTTGTCTCTAGCAGTTGCTGAGAGAACTTCCACATGCTCATGCTTTTGGTGCCTTTTCCCTTCCTGAGAAAAAATTCACAATGGGCATTAGCTTTTCTGGATAAGACCCTTTCTTTAATGTGACCAGTGGCTGTGACCTAGGGCCAAGCACTAGGGTGCTTCGCGATTTCGCATTTCACAATCTTCTGCTGCGAGTTTCCTTGAATCTCCCAACTCATGATTTGTGAAGTGGAGCTTAGAAACATGCTAGCTCCTCCCTTATTTTCATCAATGTGACCATGGTCATGACCACAAACATAACTTCATAAACTACACTTGCTAGATCCACAATACATATCTCTCCGTGATTCAACGGTTGAGATCTCCTTTTCACATTTTGCAACTTCACAATTCGCGATGTTGAAGATTGTATCACCACCCTTATTCTAATTCTCGAACTTGTGATTGCGTTGGATCAACAATCCATGATCATCTGTGATCCAACAGCCTAGATCCTTTTGTGACTTTGCATTTCAGAGATTCTACTGCAACTTGCCTCAATTCCCCCAACTAGTGAGATCATAAATACTCCATATCAGATCAATGATCCAGATATTTTCCTTTGATCGAGGATTGTGATCAAATTGTGATTTCAAGTTTTGCGATTTACTGCTATGAGTTTCTTCGAAACTCCCAACTCGTGAAACTCTGAGGTGGAGCGTAGCAACATGCTATCTCCTTCGCCAATGTGACCATGGCTATGACCACGGGCCAAGAATATGAGTGCTTTGTGACTTGTAATGTCAGAGGTTAGAGAACCCCCCTTCTTCTGATTCCTCAACTCCCGACTTCAATCACCTCAAATCAATGGTCTGAGATTTCCCATCACTCAATGGTCGTGATCACCTTCTGCATTTCAGGATTTTGCGAGTTCTTGTCTGACGTGGTCCTTGCTGGCATGGTATTATTGATGTGGTCTGCAACCATCCTTGCTGACATGGATCTCCTCTCATGGAACATGTTCTTATCTTGGATCTGACAGCCCATATTATTCCTCGATCCAACGATCAAGATATCCTCTTCACGAACTCAAACTTCATGAGTTCCTGCAACTATGCCTTTGAATTTTCTAGTTTGCAAGTCATCGAAATGATGATCTCTCACCACATGTCCTCTGGATCATCGACTTAGATCTCATATTGACTTCCTCTAGTTACTATACGTTGATCTAACGAACATAGGGTATTTAGGATTGGTGATCCAATGGCCATGACAAAATCACAAACTCAGACTTTGTGAATTCTCGCTTCTCATATCTAGACTCCGATTTGATGACCTAGATCCTTCATAGTGCTCGATCCAATGATCATTGTTGATCCTCCTCAAGAGATTTGGCTTTCTCAAATATATAAGTGTCAAAGGCCATGACCTTTGAACATTCTTCAAGCCTTGATGTATAGGATCTCGTCTGTGTGTCTCATAACACTATCTCTCCTGAGCTTTGGCAATGAAGTTAACCTCAACCCTGGTGCACACTTGCACTCTACAATCAACTCTGCACTATCTCTTCTGAGCTTCTATGGATTTCTCTTCTGCGTCTTCCCAAAAGACTTTTGGTGCCTACCTGGCACTTTCTGCCTATAATCATGCCATCGTTGTTGTTGTTCTTTCCTGAATACATGCCATCGTCATTGCAGTTATTACCATCAATGACAAGAACACTCTTCTTGTAAACATGCCAACATTGAGAAGTTGCTACAAGGTAGGTAAGTTACCCTCGTAGCTTTAAAGGAAAAATTCCACATGGCCCAAAATCGTATGAAGCAACAAGTTGACCCGAAGCACCCTGAAAGGGTTTTCCAGGAGGGTGATCGGGTGTTTCTTTGACTCCAACCTTACAAGAAAACATCACTCAAATATCAGGGTCATCACAAGGTGGCACCCAAATTTTATGGCCCCTGTTAGATTCTCAAATGCATTGGTCCATTTGCTTACAAACTTGCACTTCCAGCTGCCTCCAAAATACATATGGTGTTCCATGTTTCTTGTTTGAAGAAAGTGGTGGATTAGAATTGTTGAGTTCAAAGCATCCTACTTGAACTATATGAAGAAGTCTCCATTTGGCTGTAGCCCGAATCTATCCTCAACTTGTGAGAGAATCACCCATGGGGTTGAACTATCAAATAAGTGTTAATCAAATGGAAGGACACATCTATAGAAGATGCAACATGCGAACCAACTTCCATACTGCAATAGTTTCCACATCTTCAGCCTTGAGGACAAGGCTACTTTTGAAGGGTGGGGGGGGCATGTTAGGATCCATCCCTAACCCCTTGTAGTTAGTCATTAGTTAGTTGTATTTGTAATAAGTGGTCAACCCTCATTATTATCGGGACCAAAATTAGTTAGGAGGTTGGTTAGTGGAATATTATAAATTAGTTATGGAAAACACATGGTATTGTCCCTTGGTATTGACCCGTGGTATTTATGGTTGTGACCTATGTTTAAAGAATGCATCTCTCCATTGTAATTTGTTGAGGATTATTGTAAGAGAGATCTACTCATTTGGAGGTTTTCCCCTTGAAGAGGCAAGTGAGCTAAATTTTTTGTGATATCAATATTCTATTTTTTCTCTATATTTGATGTTCATGTTACTTGCACAGTATATTTTCTTATCTGTTAACTATTCCAGGTATATCAAACTTTCTCTTACTTATTTTCTCTATTTTTCAATATGATCACTTCACCACATATTGCAAAACCTCAACCTATCAAATGGAGGTCTAGAAAATTCACCCTAGATAGTCTTTATGAGCATATAGAATCCACATAGAACCATTAGAAAAAAGCAGAGAAGAAAGAGGAGCGAAAGTCCAAACAAAGTTATAGGAAATTCTTGATAATATATTGTTAGGAGACAATATTCAAACATAAATAGAGAATAGAATATTAGGTTTCAAGACTTAGTTGTATAAAATGGAGGTTAGATTACAAGAAATGGAAAAAAACAAAAACAATCAACCCAAGAAGGAGAGGTCAAATACAATCACAATTTGAGAGATAGGTTTAAAGAGATAGAAGAAAAACTAACTAGCAATTTGGCCCTAAGTAGTCTAGAAAATAAATTGGATATCAGACCCATCAAAGAGGAAATAAATAAGCTAATCGATTTGGATCAACACTGTGACAAAAGAGCCTTTAACCTCATAATTTTTTTATATAAAAGAACAATAAGAGGAGGACATGCTAGCAATAGTAAAAGAAGAACTAAAAAATAAATCACAAATTGAAACAACTTACCTCATAGAAGCAAAGAGGATAGGAAAAATAGTAGAACTAAATATATATTGATCAATGTCAAAGTAAGTTGTAATGACAATAAATATGGCATACTAAGGAAATATTCAAGATTAAAAGGGTTGGGAATATTTATAAATGAAGACCTCATTCTAGAAGGCCGGGATGAATTAAGGAAAGAAGTTGAAAAGGTAAAAGAAGCTAGGAAGGAAGGAAAATGGGGAATAATTAGAAATTGCAAAAAACTATTATTCAAGATAAAGACTAGAATGATAGTAATAAATAGGAGTTTGGGACAGTTCGGCTCCTTTTTTGTAATTGTCATGTCTTTTTGTGGTGCAAAGGTTCTATGTTAAGTTGGATCCCAAATAATATTGATATTGTTTTTCTAGTTGAAACGTGGGAGCATGAAGATGTTGGAAATACTAAAACAACTGAGAGGGGGGGGTGAATCAGTTGTTCATAAGCTTAAACAATTTTATACCTTTTAAAACAATTATTAAGATTTCTTCATGTGTCATCAACCAATCATATAACATATGGACAGTAAGAGTAAAGATCATCAGTCACACATAGAATACACACAGAGACAGATTTTCACGAGGAAACCCATAAAGGGAGAAAACCTCTTCTTCTTCGAAATGATAGGCAGTCTTTTTCTGTTCTGTACATCATTTACAATAGAGCACCAACTCAATGTGAGGCTGCTACCTCTGTTTTACAAGCTGCAACTTGTTTGAGAGCTCTAACTCTCTGGTTTCTCTAGCACCCACTAGAAGGAAGCACCAACTCCCTGAAT
>SNQJ01S0033157.1:156356-171770 GCA_010110895.2 Picea sitchensis | reverse complement strand
TCTGTATCATATCTTCTGTCATTCTGCTCTGCTTCTGTTCTGTCCAACATCTTGCTCTTCTTCTGTTCTCGTTCTGCGCAGTTCCTTCACTTCTTACTATTCCTCTGCTCATCTCCTTTTTCTTATTGTTTCCCCATTTTTTCATTCAGAACGATCAACCCCTTCGGTCTCATCCATTTTCTTTTTTTCATACTGTTATGACGGTTCCACTTCCCCTTCCCATGGGAGAATCAACGAAATCTATCTTGGAAACTGAAACACTAACTCCTTCATCATTCTCAGTCAGTTTCCCTTAACTTATTTACAACTGAAGCGTTATCGTGTGATGAACAGTAACCCTCCGATCAAAGATTGATCCAACGATTCAGATCAAATCGAGATTTTTCCCATCGCGATTTTGGCATTTGCGATGTCGAGAGCACATGTACTCGGGACCTCCGATTCTCCGATTCCCGATTTGCTCTTTCCTGAGCTTATCCCCTTCTGGCTATATACCAATATGACCACCTATCATGTGACCGCTACCAAAGCTCTCGTCGGGGTTTCGGGGTTTACAATGATAATGTGCATACACCCCCTGGAGCTGCAATATGTCGATTCCTGACCTCCTCTCTTCTCCTTACACCTGTCCTCCGCTGACTCCTAGGTGGCCCACAGGATATATGCCTTATCGGGAAATCGCATATCGCGATTTCGCGATGTTTGATGTTCAGAGTTTTTGTTAAAGCCAAAAACCCAAACCCCGAAACTCCGAACAGGGCTATGATCAACGGATCAGATTCATTCTTATCCAACTGCTGTGATCACTTCGCGAAATCGCATTTCGCGATTTTGGATTTCTTGATGCATTGTGTTCTTGACATATCAAATCCTGATCCCCGAAACTCCGATGCCACCTATCCTCTGCACTGGTTGTGCCACGTGTCTCTTAGCTGACGTCACACCCGGTTTGACATGTATTAGGTCCTGCCACGTGTCACTCTGATTCGTGAATTGCATGAGCCTAAAGTGTTAGATCTACCCGACACCTGTCATCCTCTGATTGTGCCACGTGTCCCTACAGGTAAACGGTCCAGATCCCTGCTTGATTAACGGTTGCGATCAAATCGCGATTTCGGGGTTTTCTTTGTCATTGTTCTTTGCATCCTGAAAACCCGATCCCCGAATTGCCGATAAGGCTTCCTGGCTGCCACGTGTCCATACAAATGAATGGTCCAGATCTCATCCTTGATCTAACGGTCCTGATTATATCGCGATTTCGTGTTTCGCGATTTCGCGTTTCACGATTTCGGGGTTTTCTTTGTCATTGCTCTTTGCATCATGAAATCCCGAACCCCGAAACTCCGATGGCTTATTGTCCTCGCTTCTTTTGCAGATCTGACGACTATCGGGTATCTGTTTCTAATCTGACGGCGAAGACCTGTCCTCCTATCGAGCTTCTCCCGATGGCGCTCGATCGTTGCTACGCATCTTTCCAAATAGACGGTCCTGATTATGTCGGGATTTCGTGTCTCGCGATTTCGGGGTTTTCATCGTCGAGTGAACAAGACATTTCAAAGTCCCGAACCCTGATCCGTACAGAGATGTGATCAACGGTCCTGATCCTTTCTGGATTTGACGGTCCAGATTCAATCGAGATTTCACTTTGGCTTTTCCCGATGGTATATCTCCCTCGCAGCTTCTGTCTGATCTGACGTTCCTGGTTCTTTCAGGAAATTTGGATGGGATCCGACAGTCACCATCTTCCTTCTTCTCTGTAAACTTCTACTGCGCGCGTATTCTTCAATGCACATGTTTTCTTCAAGGTTGTTCCTCCTGTGCTTTTACGTCCAAATCCCCAAATTCTGCATATCCTACCATTTCTGTTGTTTCCATCAAAGACAACAATCATCAACACGCATTCGTTTCTTGTTCAATATTTGCCAACAGAAGAGTCTAAGGTCCCTAACATAGAAGGATTTATCTTGTAGTCAACATGGAATAAGAAATCCTATTGCAGAGGGATTGGAGGAATAGCTTGTTACATAAAGAAGAACATTTCTCCTCACATTCAACTTCATAAGATAGACCCTCTCAATCAATACATTTGGAAAGAAATATCAAACATCAATGCTAAGAATATTTATATAGAAATATGTTATTTCACACCTATTAATTCTACATTTTATAAGAAAAACAATCTTGATAACAATTGTCCCTATAATACCCTAGAACAAGATATTTACAGTGTCAGAAATGAAGGTAATATCATCCTTCTAGGAGACTTTAATGAAAGAACAACAACTAGCCAAGATATTGTTTTAAGTAGGAATTCCAACCCTAATCCTTTATGGCTAGATGAGAACCTTTTTTTCGCTAATAGATACAAAAGAAACTCCAAATATCTAATTGAAAATTTGTTTGGTATCAAGCTAGTCAAGCTCTATAGTTCTCAAGACCTAATAAATTTCAATAGTGTAATGAAGTGGTTGAACTCCAACTAGATGACTTGTATTCATGGGTTAGGTAGTAGTGTAATGGATTATGTGATATATGATATCCCTAGATCCAACCAATTAGTAAATTTTGACGTTTTAAACAACCATGAACCCGACTCTAATAATAGACCTTTAACCCTAACTCTAAACTTTTCCATGCACAAAATCCCCATTGAAGAAAATACCGATAATCAAAGGCACCTTCTTTTTGACAAAATCAAAGTTAATCTTTTCTTAAAGGATTTAAATTGTGAGTTAAATATCCTAACTTATAAGGACAACAACCCTTTCCACTTCCATCAACGAGCTCTCTTTCGATGTGTCATGTAAAGAGAATAATAAAACAACCAACCCTTGGTATCAAAAAAAATGTAAACTTATCAGTAAATCCATTAGGGATGCTTCTAATGAGTCCTTAAAATGGATAAGATAAATACATACAAATCCCTAATTAAAAGGAAAAAAAGGTACTATATAAATAGAAATAAACAAAAGATTTTACACATATATAAGCTTGATCCTAAGAAGTTCTGGAGGAAAATTCTAATTCGTAAAACTAAAGAAAATAATATGATTCTCTTGAAGGACTGGAATTCCTACCTTAAAAGTATTTAAGAATTCTCTAATTCCATGGACACCATTTGTTGGCTACTTATGGGATGACCTAGGTTCTAACTACAGGATTAACAACAACCCCTCGACCATTGGCCCTTCTGGATACTAGAAGGAAACAGAATGCACAAAGTGCACTGTGAAGTCTCACCCGAGATGGCTTCAATGGTTGGTCGCATGACTCAGATGCCTGCAACCATGGGATGGGATGTGTTTCTCTCTCCAGGGAATTAGATCTACTCACTTGCTAGCCCTCGAAACCCATTTCATATGTTAACTCTAACTGGATGTTAGTTTTGACCATTGACACAACTATTCCAACAAAACTCCATTAACCATTATAAAAACATATACCAATGAACATATATTCATATGTTGAAACATAAGATCCAGATATGAATATTAACTATGACATTCATCCATTTAGTGTTGTTCTACAGACTTCATCAGTTTATCCTTAGTGTGTAGTATTATTTCCTTTACCATTATAACATGTTCATCATCAAACTCATTAAAGAAAATATAATCATAAATACTGCACACATAGACACATAACCCAGATATACAATGGTTCACCCCCTCCTGGGGCTATGTCCACAAATATGAATCGCTTCAACTCTTTATTATTCTTCATGAAAAATCTAGTGTTGCGCACTGTACATTTATTCCTCCATTACAAATGATCTCCATAGATCTCAATAGTCCTCACAAAACTAAGAACATCTAACCAATCTCTCAACAAAACATCCTAACCAACTAAAGGACAACCCCTTCATAGTCCTAATACATGCTCCTTATATAACAAAATGGGACAAATCCCTTACAAAAAACATAATCCTAAGTGGATTAGGTTTGTCCACTTTCCAACTACTCAATGTCGGTTGGTCCACGATCCAACCATTCTCCAATTCCCCGCTTGTCCACTTTCCAACTGCTCCACAAGAGTCTGTTCACTTTGTAACTACTTTTCGTCGACACTGGTTTTCCTCTGTTTTAGGTGCTGCTTTTCCTATATTTTCGATGCACTCCCAATTTCTGGCGCTACCTTGTTTTATTCAAACTTTATGATTTTATTCCAAAATTGGCCTGTGCCAACAATCCCCCAACATTGACATCATGACTCATATTGAGTCACTCACTAACTCCTACATCTTTCACTGCTTGTGCCAATGCCTCATACATTTGTGTTGCTTGTTGGCATTTCTTCTGAGCCTGGTTGCTCTTTTCCACCATGGATTCTACCATCTGCACGGTGATTGGAGGTTTCAATATTTATGCTCCCTCCAATCCTATCTTCTCCACCCTTGATTTTTCTACGTTAATCTATATGACCAATTTTTCATCCTTTTCCTGTAGAGGCTCCAACTAAGCTTGCCTCACAATCTTCTCTTCTAGCATTTCCTTTTCTTATGACTGCAAACTCTTCATTTATGCATTTGTATTAATCTTTTCTGGTAGTGACATTGTCTTTTTCCTCTGTTTCAAGTCTTCCATTGATGTGTGGACCATATCCTCCTATCCTTGTAGCTCTTGCAAGCTTCCATATTCTTGTAACTGTGTCCACAGTTGTCTAATTTTTTCCAACAGGTCTGTCATCCTATGTATAGTCTGCGCTATATTCTTCATAGATTCTATTGCATCTTGATCTCACTACGCTCTTACTTTTGGAGGAGTAGTGGGTACTTCAAAATTCTCCAGCTCCTTTATTTGGTCCTTTTACTGTCTCCAAGGCTTGCGCTATTTTCCTCATCTTCTCCTCAGAAGATAATTCCTCTGGCTCTGCATTGTACGAGATGGTTTGGAATACTGCGCCAATGTACTTCTCCATCTCTTCCAATTTCTATTGCACATTCTTCTTCTCCTGACCTTATTGGCTAACTACCTCCTTCAATGAGATGTTCTCTTCCTGGGCTATGTATAGATTTTTCACATCCAACCTTACCCTGGACTAAATTTCCTACGCAATACTAATCTATAATTTGTACAACACCTTTGTTGAGATCTTGGGCAATGCCAAGTCCAATGTCTCTATCTCCTTTAGGGGATTTTGTGCTGCCTCCTTATCAATATACAACATATCATGTGTTCTAATGTATTTTTTTCTCCCTTTCGTGGTGATCTGGACTGTTTCCCCTACTGGCACTCCTTCCATAGTCTTTGCTAGTTTGTCTTTTTGTTTCTTCTCTGCCTTGATATTTAACTATTCCAGCGCAGTTTTTACCTCCTGCACTTGCTCAATAATTGAAGCCATATGCTTCTTGACATTCTCCCAAACCTATGATATCTGATCTTCAATTGTTGTGGATACTATTTCAACATCATTTGATGTCAGTAATGTGTGAGGTGGTGTTCTATGGGCCTTCACCGTCTTCTTGGAGCCACTTGCTTTCTCCCCTTTTCTCTTATTTTTGGAATATGATGGCTCATATTTCTATGGCATCTGTGTATCCATGTTTGTCCCTTGCCCAAATTCATCCTCCATAGGTATATTGTGTGTCTCTGTACTCCTTTCTTCTTCTGCAAGCCCCTGTTCTATTGTATCTCTCGGTGTCTTCTCTGTGCATAGTGGGTCTTTTGTGGAACCAGCATGTGGTTTCTTCTGTATCCTATGTTTCTTTTGAATTGGGATTTTTTCACCCACTGGACCTTGTGTTATCTTCTTCTTCTTGCTGGAACCATTTATGTCTTTCAACTGCACAAGGACTCTTTTGTCCTACGTCTAAGTCTATATTGTTGGCACTGTCTTTGGAATGAATAGCACCTTCCATTCATCAGGCCACTCCTTGACCTCCATTTGTATATCCTGCTTCGTCACACAGTAGCTCAATTTTAGCCACTCCTTGGCTAGATCCCTCTTTTCCTGCAACCACATGCTATGGCGTGTTGCCTGAAAGTTGGCAATATGTCCAAACTCTTGGACTATCTCAGGGGAAATCCTCCACATGTCCGCTAAGTGGTTCTGGATCTCCAAAAGGTATAGAGTGAATGCATTATTGTTCACTTTCTTCATCTTAGGATCTAGTGTTCTCCTTAAGGAAGTGTACCTGGTTGCGCCACACTTTCCTACTCTCTGAAGGAACATAATTTATATCAGTTCTTTCCAACCTACAAGTACAATGAGGATTAGTATCCATGAGTAGTGGAACTCAGATCCCCAATCATGTGTATCCTTACATTCTTCCATGAAATAATTGAGTAAATAAGGGGCCCGACACATGGAGCTCCCCTTCTCACACTGCTCTGCAGAAACTACCACTCCTACTGGGGCTTCTTTCTTCCTACATTGGTGCATTAATTTTCACCCTAGAAGCCTTGCAGAAAATCTTGTCATGGGATCATTTATGTCATTGATCCTGATTCCCCCATTTCCTCTATCCATGCCATATTTCTCCTTTATTTCATCAGAGATGGCCTTTGCCTTAGTTTTGTCCTCTAGATATTGTTATGGATTCTCCCCATCCATGGGTAGCATAGTAATAGTTGATATCAAATCCACATTGATAGGTATTGGCCTATGCATCCAACAAATTCCTCCATGCACCCTTACTAGAAGTTGTTTTAAACATCCATTAATATGCTTACCGCGCCCAAAGTGTGGTATATCTAGAAGATCCATTATCCATATTTTATAGAGCCCCATGATCCACTGCATAGGTTCCAACAGTGGCGCACCTGACGGGCCCTCTCCTCTACCTTCCATGTAATTGTGTTGTGCCAAATCTAGGAATTTGACTATGTTTACTACATAGTGATTTGATTACTTCATAGCATTCACACCCTCTATCATTTCATCGTCTACTTTCACTCCCTCTGGGATTTTTTGCATTACTATTGCCAACTCCTCATATGTGCCTGGTATTCCTTGCACACTACTTTCAGCTCAAGCTTTCTTCTTCCCTCGTGGGGATGACACCCTAGCCTCCGTTACACTCTCCTGCTCTATTTATTTCTCTTCTTCCATATCTAGGTCCTCCTGGGCTAAACCCATGGCATGTTCTTCATGTTGTGGCCCTTTCCCTATCAATGCGTTGAACTTTGTCCTTTCTACATCTTCCTCGAGGTACCCGACCTCCTGTGATGGGTTTCCTTCTTCCTCGACCTACGTGTTATGTGACTCATACTCTAGTCTATGGATTTCATCCACATCCATGACTGTCTCCATATCTTGTGTCTCTGGTTGCATCACCTGAGCACTACTTCTCATGTTTCGACTGACCCTGCTCGGTGCTCCAACTCATGGTGGAGACATCTTTCTAAGATCCAGACTGTTGATCTATAATTCTCAACCTGCTCTCCCAAATTCTCACTCTCTCATGCTTAAATTTCTCTCTTCGTTCTTCTCCTTAGAAACAAACACAAATGACTACAATTTCCCCCTTTTTCTGCCTTTATAGTGGTATGACATACTGACATTTGTTTCACACTAACAATTTTCACTTTTTGTATTTTTCAACTACTTTCTAGCACGCAGTGTCTTCAACAATGGTTTTTCTGTGGTGCATTGTTAATGCTAACAATTATATTACATCAAAACCTCTAATATTCTCCTATCTTTTTTTCTTTTTGTTACATTTCTTCTTTTATTCATTTTTGTCTTTTCCTTCTAACATCTACTATATACAATATGTACATTCACACTTTCTCTCTCTATTTTTACCTCGGGTTGTTAGGTCGAATTTCTTGATATAGCTTCAGTCGGCTATCATTCACCAGTCCTCTGAGATTCTTCCCTGCAAGATCTTTCAATTGCACAACACCTCCGTCTGTGATTTCCTCTACCTGATAAGTCCTTAACCAATGCATCTTGAATTTCCAAGGGTGTTGTAGATACCTATTATCATAAAGGAGAACTAGATGTCCTTAATTAAAGTTTTTCTTCTTTGTGTGCCTATCATGCCAAACTTTGTCCTTCACTTTTTTGTACCTCCTGGTGAAATCCTGCTAAAATTTTGTCTTCTTCTAGCTCCATCAACTGATCAAATATTTCCCGCACAACACCTTCTTCTGTCATGTTGGTGATTTCTACAATGTGCAGACTAGGTAGTAAATAATCCAATGGAATCATTGCTTCCTGCCCATACAACAGTCTGAATTGTGTCTATCCTATAATATTCTTGCATGTAGTCCTGTAATCCCATAACACTACTGATACTTTCAAATCCCAATCATCTCTATTCATATTGCAAATATTTGTCAATGCATTTTCTAGAATTTTGTTAAAAGCTTCTATTGTACCATTTTCTTGGGGATGGTAAGGTGTTCTCTTCTGATGATGTATATCAAATTCTTCTATCATAGCTCTAATTGTACTTTTAATAAAGTGAGCTCCTTAATCACTCAACAAAATTATGGACATCCAAATCTGGTCACCACATTCTCAAAGAGAAACCGCACCACAGTTTCTGTGTTGCAATCCTTCACTGGGGCTTCTTTTTCCCATCTGGTTAAGTATTTTTTCGTAGTGATTTTGTATTTGGCTCCTCACCTCCTTGTTGGTGGGTTGATGGGTCTAATGAAATACACATCCCATTTTTCAAATACTTTTAAAGTTACTTGAGGCATAAGTGGCATTTCATCCCTTTTGGATGGTTTTCCCATCCTCTGACAAACATCACACGTCTGACAATATTCCTTTGCGTACTTATGTACCGTAGGCCACCATAATCCTCTGTGCAACACCTTTTGTGTTGTAGGATTTCATGCATAGTTCCTTCCAGCTATACCTTCATGTGCTTCTGCTAATACCATGGAGTGTTCATGCTCCATCACACATCTTCTCATAATTCCATCTGCACCTAACTTGTATAGATGACTTGCAATTAGCTGATAGTCTGCAGCGCGCACTACCAACTTTTTTTTCTGCGCGACAGTAAATTCCTCGGGTTCCATTCCTGGGCTAAAAAATCCAACAATGTTAGCAAAATAACCATCGACAATCTGAACAAAAAATAAGTTAGCATCAAGAAAATTCTCCTCCAAGTTCTTTGGCTCCTCCCCATTAGTAATTCTTGATAGATGATCTAGCCCTACATTCAACTTCCTTGGTTTTAATATGATTTCAAAATCAAATTCCTGAAACAATAACAACCATCTACATATCCTCCCCCGCAACATTGGATTTTTGACTAAGTACTTCAAAGCGAAATGATCTATAAACATCTTAAAATGTTGACCCAATAAATAATGTTTGAACTTCTATAGGGAATATACCATAGCCAAACCTTCCCTTTCTGTTGTATTATAGTTTTGCTCAAACTCAGACAACTTTCTACTATCAAAATATATTGTGTGATCAATGTCTCCTTCACCTGGTTGTGCCAAAATTTCTCCAAGTTCAATGGATGAAGCGTCCACATGCAGATGAAATTCTTTTGTCCAATCTGGAAAGCTCAAAATTGGTGTTGTCACCATCTTATTTTTCAATATGTCCAATCTCTCTTGGAAGTCATCATTCCACTAGAACCTAATGTCTTTCTTCAGTAATTTTTCCATGGGTGCAGTAATCTTTGCATAACCCTTTATGAAATTCTCTTAGTACCCTGTATGGTCCAATGTTGCTCTCAACTGGCACATTGACTTTTGTGGTGGTAAATTGACAATAACAACAATCTTTGTAGGGTATATTATCAAGCCTTGTTTGCATACAATGTGCCCAAGTAGGATACCAAACGATGTGATGAATATACATTTCTTAATGTTCAATGAGATCTGACACTGCCTACATATTTCTAACATTAACCTCAAAATTTCTACATGGTCCTCCAATAAACTGAATACTGTCCAATCATCCAGATACACCTCTAGAAATTTATGTATAAATTCCTTGAATGGAACTACTACTACTCTAGAAAATATTGTTGGTGCATTCTTTAAACCAAATGGCATTATTGTGTATTGATATGACCCCCACTCTGTTGAAAATTTAGTTTTGTACCTGTCTTCTGGAGAAATTTTGATATGATGGTAACCTGAAAATCCATCTATGAAGGAGTACACTTCATGTCCTCCCACATTATTTAAAACCTCATCTGTAAATGGAGTAGGAAAAGAATCATGCAGACATGCATCATTTAACTTTCTTAGATCCACACATATCCTAATCCCTCTAGTATTCTTTTCCCGAAACACCATAGTGTTGGAATGCTAAGAGGGGGGGTGAATCAATATTACCCTTTTTCAACAATTAGAAGTAACTTTTATATTTTTTTAATTACCACAATAGATCAACAATAGAGTTTTTTTCAAAATCAATTATATGAATATAATTAATAGGAATTACAAGGATTTTATGAAGAATATTGAAGGACACCAATCCTTTTTAGAGAACCAACTCTAGGAGACACAAATCCCCTTCTTTAGGGAACCAACCCTAGGAATCACCAACTCCCTTGTCTTTAGGGTGCCAACCTAGTTAGCACCAACTCCATTGTTTTTAGGGAACCAACCCCAGAAAGCACCAACTCCCTTAAATAAAGGATATGAATCCTTCCATGCTCCTCCTTCCCACCCTCACTTCATAAGAATCATCAGTTCTTCTTATTGGACTCTGCTTCTATTTTGATCTTTTGATATGGACTTCAGAGACACTTTCTTCTCACCATTCTTTCTCATTTATATACTCTTCTAACTGGTGTGAGATATGAACCATTGTGTCCCTTTGTTTGGACCATCACACCTCTTAATTAAATTAAAAATAATCTATGTTATTATTCAAACATTATTGAGAAGGATTTTAATTTAGTGAGTTTCCTTTTCATAAATCGATCACAGGTATGGATCGATTTCTTTTAACTCAATTCCATGTCTTTGCAAATATTGCAAAAATTGAACTCCTGCATATGCGCTTCCTTCAAACAATTTACATGTGACCACATGCGCAACACCATGATATTAATTAATAAATGCTCCCAGTTCCTCATGGATTATGTGTTCATAACCCATGACCGAGGGCTAGAACCTAGTCCTTTGAAACTCTGAACTTCGAAAAATTTCTCTCTCATCTAATCTTTTGAAGTTTCAATTCTCTGAAGTGGTTACCTCTCACAAGGGTTGATTTGATGGTTGGTGTGTTTCCTGAAACCTGATCAACAGTCTATCTTTGATCCTTACTTATCCTTCCACTGCTTTAATCCAATGATTGTGACTTAATCAAACATTGATATGGACGACCATTATTTACTTCGAGACTTTGAGACTTCTAGCCTTTGCAATATTTCAACCTTCCGGAGTACAGTTAGTCAAAGTAGATCGAATTTTTGATATTTTTTCTTCCGTATATGGACGATCCTATATTTTCCATAGGTTTCAAACAAATCAATGACCATGACTTAATCTAATGTTGAGTGAATGATTCTCATTCACTTTAGGAGTTTGGAGGTCCGGGTAATTATTGTTCCAATTTCCACCAAAGTTGGTCACGTCGGAGTTGACTATCTTCTGATATGAAGGTTCCCATATTCTTCTTAAGATCAATGGTTGTCATTAATTTGGGGTAAGGGCTTTGGCCTTCAGGTAATTCCATATGTTCTTGGCTCATTTTTGTCGGAGTGGTCATTGTCAGAGTTGACTATCTCCTAATCTGATGGTCATGTGAGAATATGGAGGATCTTATATCAATGGTTACCATTGATTTTGGCCTTCAGTGCCTCGAGTAGTTGTTGGTTTCCCTCGAAGGATAAACTCCCATAGTGACATAAATTTATGACATCACTACTGACTTGTCACTGGTCGAGTGGTTGCCACGTGTCACCAATATTCATGACTTACATAACCTAAAGTGCCAACTGGACCTAGAGAATTGTCACCATATGATTGCACCATGTGTCTTTCCTGACATGGATCTCTTGATGTGGCACATGTCCTCCTCTTGGATCTAACGGTCGTAGGTTCATCTGAATCCTTGATCCAATGACTATGATCAGTTCATTTCTCCCTTTGGCACTTTGTGTTATATGCTCCCATTTCCCAAATCTCCTTAAGTGATATTCACCAAATAAACCTCAAGCATCTTGACATCATCTAACGATCCTTCTTTGACGTGAACAACCTAACACAATCCAATGGTTGTTGGGATTTTGGTTGTTTCAGGATCTCGTGAATCCTTGATCCAACAACTGTGATCAGTTCATTTCAACCTTCGACACTTTGGGTTATACACTCCCATTTCCCAAATCTCGTGAAGTGATATTCACTGACTAAACCTCGAGAATCTTCACTTCATCCAACAATCCTTCCTTGACACGAACAACCTAAAATGATCGAACGGTTTTCGGGATTTCATCTGTTTCGAGATCTCATGAATCCTTGATCCAACGGTTATGATTAGTTCATTTTTTACTTCAGGAATTTTGGGTTATGTTAGCACCATAAGTCACCTCTTAATTGCAGGGGAGGTAAGCCCAGTACCCATAATTTTGTATGTCACAATGAATAATTTTAAGGGGGTCAAATGGGCACAGAATCAAGATGGTATTGCTTTAACTCAAAATATTGGACCAGCATGCACAAGCAGGTGAGGTCTTGATTCAAATTCGGTCAGTAAGTTATATTAAGGGTGAGTAGAAGGAAGAACTTGAGGAGAAAATGTAAAGGTATTCTATGTACATCAGGTCTTTCAACAACCTAAGGAGAAAAACTTAGAAAGAAAGATCCTCTTGGAGTCGACGTTTCTGGAAACTGAAAGCATAGTAACAGCACTGCAATCAAACATCCATTATAACACAATCACAACAATCCATGTGAATCCTTCAATCATGAAATTCAGTATCATATGCATAACAAGAAGGAGGGAGAAAGATGACTTAGATTAAACAAGAAGTCTCAAATCAAACTACATAATCTGAAAACGAGAGCTTCATTAAAACTTTACAATGTAGGAGCCTAGCTCAACCATCAACCATAAAAAAATGGAAAAAATGCCTACATATACTCATAACTATCACCACTGTAGTAAAATCTTTGTCTTTGCACCCAATTCGTCACCTTGGTGAGCAAATAAGGGGTGCTTACATGCCCAGTTGGGTCTTGCTGAGCATGACAGCTGTAGAGGAAAGAGTTAGGAAAAGAACAACAAAACTATAAGCAAGAATTAAACTAATACAAACTAAAATCATGAGCATATGGATAAAGAAATAAAAAACACAAAAAGACCAATATCACCAATGTTTTTAGGTTGATCAATTGATGAAATCAAAGCACAATGAAGAAACGGGACTATGAGTCCCTTTTTCCTCCAATGGAAGGCTCTTGAGGCCCTCACAAACTTGCTTTCCTTACAATAAGAAAATGAGAATGATGGTGAAAGAACTCCTAGCACATCCACTCAATGGAGAGGTGGATAGCTCAATGAAATGGTGCTAATGTGTTATTGCCAAGGAGTGAGTCCTTAAAACAATCTAAGCAGTATAACATTACATGAAATTCCTTGAGAAAATGATGTTTCTTCATGGCTTTTTATAGCATTATATTGGGTGATTATGTAACTCCTTTGAAGTGTGAAAAGGGGCTCTTTAGGGCTTAATTAGGTCTTTGACCAGCCTACCATGCGGATCCAGCTCAGATTTGAGGGTCAAATCGGCTTGGGAGTTGATCCATAAGTGGTTGGGAGGCCGACCAATTCAATAAATGCACCGTTTAGCAGGTGCATGGGTTTTTGCGCCAACAGTCGCGCATCGTGCGCATATGCGCGCATGGTACGTTTCTGTTCCGCGCATATGTGCGCGCACCAAACTTCTGTAAAGCGCCCTTCAATTTTTGGTTACTTTGTATAGTTTTTGACCTTTCTGGAATGCTGTGAAATTAATTCAGTGCCATGAATGACTTCATTACTGTTTGATGATGCTGAGTTCTTGTCGCCATGTGCGGATGAAATTTCAGTGATAACAGATGCCCCCTGATGGATGAGGTTAGGAGCATGCGTATAGCCGAAATCCATCAACGTTTCTTATACTGAGAATGTTGTTGTAAGGGAGAGCAATAGTGGGACCGTTTAGAGTGATCTGTTGGAGAAAAAAGGAACTGGTAGGACCCGACCTTCTGAGAGTTGTGCAAAAATAAAGAAAACTGTGTACAAACGAGGCGAGCATGCCCCATGCTCGTGTTATGTAACTCTAAAAAAATATGACTGAAGTGTTGGTGTAGACAACTGCAGCGCCCTCGAGGGTGGTAATGATAAAGGCAGAAGACAATTCTGCAAAGGAACATACTCTGAACAATAGGCAATGATCGCGGTAATAAGCAGCGATGATGATGCAGGCATTGATGGCCCTACCAAGTTCAGAGGTCTTCAGAAAATGATAAGAATAACTGCAATAGTCGCAAATTAAGATCCACCGTAACATGAGAAAGTGTTGGCGTCGAATGTTATGGGGGTCAACGATAGCAGGGAGCAATGGTGTTTCCCCCTGTGTCGTCCGATATCTCTCATTGAATGGAAAATGAGAATCAAGATACTGTCGCCCTTCTGGAAAATTGTGCTGATGTCGACAAAAGGAGGACGCGACTCTCAGAAGCAAATGACTTCATGAAATCTACTGAAGTGAGGAAGTGGCAGAGGTACATGGATGAAGTCAAGAAGTGGGAAGACTCAAGACTTCCCTTAGTTGGAGGATGTATGAGATAAACAGTGGCCGCAACCGTGTAATAGGGTCGAGTGTCAGGGGGACGACAAGACTGGTGATACGTTGTGCCAGAGGCGGGACAAGGTGAACGAATTCAGAGGGTAGAGGTAAGTGACTTGGGTAGTACTCTGAATATATGAACGATGCTAGCAAGGGAAGATGAGAAGTAATGCTCCAACCAAGGGTGACATGGGTTGCGTGTGGCCAAAAGGAAGCAAGTCGCCAACGGTGACGACAAAAGAAAATGTAATGACTGGAAATAAAGGTGTTTGTACAATAAATAATGAATAATTGTTTGGGAAAAAATGTACAAATACATAAATGGGTGCCCCAGTGTAAAATGAGTGCCCCAGGGAGGGCAAAATTTTCTGGGAAAATTGATGAAGGGTGGGGGCCCCATTGGTGAGTTTCTGTATGAAGTAGGTGAAATGAAGATAGGTTCGCAGATGGGCAAACAATCTATTTGCACCCAATTCGTCACCTTGGTGAGAAAATAAGGGGTGCTTACATGCCCAGTTGGGTCTTGCTGAGCATGACAGCTATAGAGGAAAGAGTTAGGAAAAGAACAACAAAACTATAAGCAAGAATTAAACTAATACAAACTAAAATCATGAGCATATGGATAAAGAAATAACAAACACAAAAAGACCAATATCACCAATGTTTTTAGGTTGATCAATTGATGAAATCAAAGCACAATGAAGAAA
>SNQJ01S0033157.1:140604-156306 GCA_010110895.2 Picea sitchensis | reverse complement strand
GAAATAACAAACACAAAAAGACCAATATCACCAATGTTTTTAGGTTGATCAATTGATGAAATCAAAGCACAATGAAGAAAGGGGACATGGCATGCAGAAATAGAGAGATGAAAGGAAATGACATGATAGCAGAGAGGGGACAGGTGAGTGGAAGAAAGGTCTTAGCAAGAGAGGACACTGGTAAGCAGAGGCAATAAGCAGTCTACTCGGAGCGGGTGTAGATGGTAAGAGGTTTAGTGCCGGGGGGGGACAAGGTTCGAGTTCATGAGGAGGTGCCACATAGTCAGGGGGACGCGCTTGTAAAAATGATTACTCGGACCCCCCCCCTCGTTAAAGGTAGAATGTTGGGGGGGTTTCGATATGGATTGTGCGGTGTAGATCTAAGCATGTCAAGATCGGTCGCCCAGATCTGTGCACTCCTTAGCATGACGCACCTGACCATCATTTTTATTAGAAACTTAGGATAAAACACAGAGTGGGTTTTTTTACCCCCTTCTTTCGTGCAATTTTTCACCAAGGTGCCATTTCCTAAGGGAAGAAACCGTCACTACCAACATTGTGATAACATTAGGCTCCATGGGGGATAGAGACCTCCCTGCGAGGCTCTAAGAACTTTGGAAGATTTAGTGCCTTAGTGTTGGGCTCTAGAGTCAGCTATCAAAACAGAAAGAAAAATGATATTTTCAATGACATGGGAAGCCATTCATGGATCAAACATTTTTTTTTTCCAGAAAATGCCCATTAACAGGGTCACCAAAAACCTCATCACCCTCCAAATTCTGCAACTTGTAAGTATTATTTGGAAACTTCTCAGAGATATTGAAGGGGCCGATCCATAAGGCTTCTAATATTCTATGCTTGTCTTTGTCCTAATTGGGTGCATCCCATTTGAGTACTAGGTCCCCTAGCTGGAAATCCTCTTTTCTTTCCTTTATTTCAAAAGCTTGTTTGTTCTTCTGTTGATGTTCATGTGCTTTGTCCAGTATCTTCTCTCTAGTATGCTGCACTTCTACCAATTGTTGCATTCTTCTGATCATATCATCAGGCTCGCCTTGGTATTCTTGGAATAATTTTTCCACTGGCAAGGAGAGATGAGACGGAAATATGGCCTCAATTCCATACAAAAGATGGAAATGAGAGACACCAAGGGATCTCTTTGTTGTCACTCTGTCAGCACACAGAGAAAACTTGAGCTTTGAATCCCACGCTTTATTATTTTCCTCTAGCAACCTTTTGATAATTTTTATAAGGCTCTTGTTAGAGGACTCTTCTAGTCCATTCCCTTGGGGGTAGTAAGGAGTTGAGTGAATCAATGAAATTCCAAATTGTTCACAAAACTGGATCAATGGCTCGGCCTTGAAGGATGCAACATTATCGGTGACAATTCTTTTTGGACAACCAAATCTTGCTATAATGTCCTCAAGAAAACCAATGATTACCTTGTGAGAATCACTCCTTGTGGGGGTAACTTCTATCCACTTGGTAAAGTAATCAGTGGCAGTAAAGATCCGCCTGTGCTGACCACTGGAGGCAGGATGAATTTCCCCAATAAAATCAAGACCCAACTGTTGAAAGGGTCCCGAAGCTACCACATGCTTCAATGGAAAAGACTTGAGTTGCTTCTTCCCGAAGAATTTATGACACTTAACACAAGGCCTGATCCTTGCACAAACATCGATGAATAGAGTAGGCCAAAAATATCCATCCCTGAGAATATTGTAGGTTGTGGTCCTCCATAAGTGATGTCCCTCACATAGACTGTCATGAAAATAAAACATAATATTTTGGGCTTCTTGTGGGTATAAACATCTCAAAAGCACTCCCAGAGGGTCTTTCTAGTATAAGACTTGATCAGTAAGGCAGTATTTAATTTAGTTAAGCTTTAAGGCTCTTTCCTTTCTTTTCCCCATACCATTTGGAGGTCGCAACTCTTGCAGAAAAAATATAATATCTTTGTACCAGATGCATCCTGCCAATGAGGAGTTGACTTGTGGGCCTATATAAGACAAATCAACTTTCTAATTTTCTGAGCAGATGTTGATGCAGTTAATCTCCAAAGCTTTACAATTGGATTCAAGCAATAGCTTGTCTAAACCTTGGCCTTTAACTAGTTTGGTGGGCTTTATTTCCAGATCAAATTCAAGGATTTGGGAAATCCACTTGCTCCTCCTTCCATCTATGTCAGGCTGAATGAGAATATCCTTCACAGAAGCTAAAGGAACATATGCAATGACCTTTGAATGTAGGATATAGATCATGAAAGCTTTTAGATCTTTCACCAAAGCATAGACCTACTTTTCCATGATTTCATACTTTATTTCAACATCCCTCAGTGCTCTGTTGAAAAATAAAATAGGCTTCTCCATCCCTTTGACATTCATCTACAATAAAATAGATGCTATTTTGTCAAAATAAGAAAATGAAAAAATAAAAAATTCTTTGGAGTAGTTAGGACTAACGAGCACAGGTGCCTCAGTCAATGCTTTCTTGACCTAGTCAAAAAAGTTTATGGACTCAAAAATCCATTTGATCTCATTCCCCTTCCTGAGCATGGTTGTAATATGCTTTACCAATTGAGAAAAATTTGAAAAAAACCTTCTTAACAATTTTATTTTGCCCACGAAAGGATGAACCTCCTTCTTGGATCGGGGAAGTGACAAGGTTTGAATAGATTATACTCTACTTGAATCAATTCTGACTCCCTGAACTGATACTGTGTGCCCCAACAATTTTTTGTCCTTCATGGAAAATAGAGATTTTTGGGGATTCAGGGAGAGACAAAATTTCTTGCATTTCAAGAAGAGCATTCTCAGATGATGATGATGTTCTTTATCAGACTCGGAAAATACTGTTATTTCATCCATATATATGACTACAAATTTATCCCTCTCTCCAATGAAGGCGATGTCCATAGGTCGTTGAAAGGTCACCCTTGCATTCATCAATCCAAAAGGAATCTTAACATACATGAACGTACACCAAGGAGTGGTGAAGGCGGTCTTTTCTATGTCTTTAGGAAAGATGGAGATCTTATTATAGCCAGAAAATCCATTAATCATGGACATCCTAGATGCACCTGTCACCCTCTGCAATATGTGTTCCATATTTGGCAAGGGGTAATTGTCTTTTTAGAGATTATGTTCAGGTTCTTGAAATCAACATGCAGTATGCTTTCTCTATTCTTCTTTCTTATCGGGACCAGGTTGGAAACCCATTCAGAATATCTCAGAGGGACAATGATTTGGGCATCCAACAACTTCTTTACCTCCCTCTCCATAATAGGCAGTAGCATAGGATTTATTTGTCTTAATTTTTTCCTAAATGGTTTGGCCTCCTCCTTCAATGGGATATTGTATTCAATGACTCTAGTGTCATATGTTATGATATCTCCATATGTCTAAGAAAACACGTCAGTGAATTCCTTTAATATCTTGGCATACTCGGCCCTTTGTTCCCTTGACAAGCTGCTTGACATATTGATAAATTTTGGATCTTCCTCTGTACCAATATTGCACTCAGCTACATCAACATCCTTATTTGAAATTTTACCCTTTACTGCCACATCATTTATGTAAAATAATCTTTCCAAAGGAACTAGTCGCTTTGGGATATCATTGTTGGGCAACTGGACAATGTGACGGTTAGCAATTTTGTTCAGAAAAACATTAGCATGAAGATTGATTTGAGAATCAAGATCTTGATCAATGTGTAGTGCAGAAAACTCATCCACAGTCTCCAGGAATTTTTTGATTTCAAGATCATTCTCAAACACTTTCCAATACTTGACATTGTTAGGTACAAAGGGCCTATATTTCACTTCTACATCATACCCGAGTTTGGGTGGCAGACAGACTCTGAAATTACTTGTTGAAACAACCAAAGAATCAACCATGGAATTCTCTTCTCTTGGAACAAATGAAATGTTGAAAGCTAAGAAAAAACTTTCAACTAGGTCCCACACTTCATTTCTATAACTTTTGAGTCGAGGGTGCTTTGCTTGATAAATATTTATGATCTAATGGACAATTAACTCAACATCCCCAAACATTGATATCTCTTCAATTTCCATGTCTTTTGCAACCCTCAAACCCAAAACAAGAGCTTCATATTCTGCCACATTATTGGTAGTTTCAAATTCTAACTTGTAGGACAGAGATATAACTTCTTGAATAGGTGAAACAAATAACACTCCAGCACCAACACCTTCTCTAGAATATGATCCATCAAATAACATTTTCCAAACAAAGTTAATCAAAGGAGAATCTTCACAGAGGGTAAGGGACTATTTTCTGATTTCAAGAGGGGGTTCAAGTGCATCAGTGAGTTGCAATAAGATGGATCCCCAATCAGTATTGAGTGAAAAAATGGGATGGTTGGTGGGGTCGTCTTCATCACTAATGATGTAGGCCAACTAATCTTCTCTATACAGTCTTCTTTTCTCCCCCCCCAAACATAGGAATAATAGCATATGTGAGGTCCATCTGCAATGTTCCCCCAATATTTTTATCCAATATCTTGATAAGAGCATGCCAAACTTGGGGGGAACATTAGCTACTACGATATCCATGACCACACTTTTCATGGGAAACTGAAACAAGGTCACAACCAGATCTTTGATGACCCCAAGACACTGCACTTTCATAGAATAAAAAAAATACAAGTCATGGTAAGTCTTTGTGATTTATAATCCAAGCTCATCCATGACAATTTTGGGCATGAGATTATGAGACACCCTCGAGTCCATCAAAAAATTATGCAACACCTTATCATGTATCTTCAGTGAGGTGTATAAGTGAGGGGATGAATCATCTCTATATTCTACCACTGGACCTAAGATAACAACTGGATTTTCATATTGAATATTCACTGAGTCTATGGAATGACATGATGGTTCAGCCTGCAACAGTTTAGAGAGGTACCTTTTAAAATCTTTGTGCTTGACCAGTGCTAAAACAGGTACATGGATCCTAATATTTTGAATTTCATGCTCAAATTTAAAATAGGAGGGGGGCTTCAGAATTTCTTTCACTTCTAGGACATGGCCTTTGGCTATTGGTGAGGGGTTTTGTATTTTCTTTTCCTTGTTTTTGTTTGTTGCGTATTTAGAAGGCTTCTTTGTTCTGGAAGGCTAATCAGGGATGTCAGACTTCCCTTCTTTCTTCTTATACCTAAGGTTATATCTGTTGGGACTACTATTGGTCTTCTCCCCTTTACTCAACTCATTTATTTGGTTGTCCATGAGGGACTCCTCATATGAATATTGGGTTAGATGGGGAAATGGGTATGTGTCTCCAAGACAATGGATTTCAGGATCAATCTCTTCTTCCTCTCCTTCCTCGTCAACAATGAGATTATTTTGGAGAGGGGTTTGTATTTTTTGATCATCCCTATCTATGTTTCGAGACTCTCTTGGAAGTATCTGAGGGGTATTATTTGGCCTTCTAAAGATACCTCTGTTATCAACATTTTGGGCATTCTTATAACCTTGGTTACCTTTGAATTTCATCTTCTCCATTTCTGCAGAAAGATATTTTACCAGCTTGGTCAATTCATCTACTTGAGGGTGAGATGCAGAGGAACCTGAGGTTGAGGCTTCATATCTCCCCCTTCCTCTCTCTCTGTCAGCTTTATTTCTAAGTCTGGCAATTGCCAATACGTTGGACTCTACTTCCAGGGATGCATCTTTCATATGATCCAAGGAAGTATCTCTTCTCTCTCTTAACAGGAGGCATAAATTAGGGTCGAAAGCACTAGCATAAGTAATTTTGGCAGAGGCTTCTGTAGGCTTTATCTTAGCAGGGATCTTATTGTACATTTTGTTGAATCTTTTAGAGAAGTCGAAGACAGATTTTCCCTCTTTTATCTTTAGGGACCCGAACTCTATGATATAATACACATATTCATTTATATCCCCCCACTGTCTCAATAAAACATCATTTAAATCCGCAATCACAACAATGGATCCAGGGGTCGATTCCCTAAACCATTTCCTAGCCTCACCATCAAGGCTCTGGACAAAAACTCTCATCCACACATCCTCGTTTTCAATATTTAGATTGTCTGCATAACCGTAGAAGGAAGCAAGGTGTTCTTTAGTAGTTATGTCTTCTTCTCCAGTGAATTTGGGCATGTATTTTAGGTAGTCTCTAGTAGGGAGAGCATTCATTGACTGAGGTAAGATTAGAGGGGAATACCTTGCAGCCACTATGGCATCCATTCTGTTCCTAGGGGGATTAGTGCCTGCCATAGGGATCATAGCTAGAGGAGAACCAGAAGGAGATGTAGCTTGAACAGGGGAGGCTGGAACTAAGCCTTTAAGAGGAAAGGAAAACAATAGAGGATTTGAGGAAAAATCTATAGATCTTGAGGGAACAAAGGTCTCCCTTTCTGTAAAAGAAACAACTTTAACATGAGGAGGAGTAGTGAATCTCAGAGTGGGAAAATATTTAGGGGTTCTGGATTCAGACCAAGGTAAAAATCTTGGGGAAAAAGGAGTGTCAAAGCCTTCCACACCGAAACTGGGAGAGGGGAAATCAATAGGAAAACTTCCAAAATTTAAACTTCTAGAAGCTCCAACAGATGGTGTAATAAGAAAATGAGAAACAACTACTAGAGTTTCTATAGGAGGATGGTGAAAATCATCAGAAATACCTAGTTCAGTAGCTGAAGTACCTTCCTGGAGGATCTTTCATCTTCTGATAATTTTCTCTAGGTTGACTTTAGGTCTTGCTAGAGGGAGCTATGGAGTAGACCTCATGTGTCTGCCATTGGAAGCCACAACTGAAACACTGGATTCGCATCAATGGATACGCCAGGTGCAGGTTGCAATCTTCAATGGTTCTGATATCTGATGCACCTTCAGAATAATAAACTCATTGTTGTTCTATCCCAGGGAAAATATTCAATTCATCCCCGACAACGGTTCCAAAAATGTTAGCACTAGAAGTCACCTCCTGATTGCAGGGGAGGTAAGCTGAGTAGCCATCTATTAATATGTCACAATGAATAAATTTAAGGGGGGTTGAATAGGAGTAGACTCAAGATGGTATCTCTTTAACTCAGAAAACTGGAGCAACATGCACAAGCGGGTGAGGTCTTGATTCAACTTCAGTCAGTAAGTTATAGTAAGGGGTGAGTAAAAGGAATAAATTTAGGAGAAAATGTAAAGGCCTTCTATGGACATTAAGTCTTTCAACAACCTAAGGAGAAAAACTCAGAAAGAAATATCCTCTTGGAGTCGAAGTTTTAGGAAACTGAAAACGCTGTAACAACACTGCAATCAAACATCCATTACAACACAGTCACAACAATCCATGTGAATCCTTCAATCATGAACATTTAGTATCAGATGCATAACAAGATGGAGGGATAAAGTTGACTTACATTAAACAAGAAGTCTCAAATCAAACTATATAACCAAAAAACTAGAGCTTCATTACAACTTTACAATGCGGGAGCCTTGCTGAACCATCTACCATAAAAAAATGGAAAAAAAGCCTACATATACTCAGAAATATCACCACTCCAGTCAAAGATTTGAGTCGGTGAGCCTCCTTTTAGGCTGAACGTTCTTGCGATATTATGGTAGACTGTGCCTATAGTATTTTCTCAGTCTTCCCATGCATTTCTCTGTCAGATGCGATCTCTATCAGTATGAACTGACAGCCTGCTCCCATAGTTGGTCCCTTTCTAACCTTCTATTTATGGAAGGAGATGAGGTCTCAACCACCTTCCTCTGCTTTCATTAATTTTTTTTATTGGGATCGGGACAAGTGAAGTCAAACATGACACATGTCACTGTGATTGGTCTTTCGATGTTGATTGTGGCCACTTGTGCTTTGTTGGACCTCTACGAAGAGACTAGCAGGCAGACGTGGAGGAAGGTGAGGGGAGTTGGCGAGTGTTGTCAAAGGGATAGACAAACGCTACAACAATGCACCAACAAAACCCTAACTACCGGCCCTTTCGGCAACACCTTTGAAGCAGATGAAGTCTCACCTGAGGTAGAGGCAAGGGTGGTTGCAGGACTTAGGTGTCTGCAACCATAGTTGGGACAAAGATCCATGATTATAATATTTAATAGATCACTTAGCACCATTAGTTCATCATTATTTACCCAATATCTACTTCACAGATAAAACAGAGCATCACAACATTCACCCAGATCTAATGTATCTAAGCACTTATCATAAATAAATGGATCAGATCTGGCAGATTCAAGCACTAAGAACATTCACCTATATCAGATATAACATCTAGATTCATCGTAAGCACAAAGAATAAACAAATCTATCTATCCATCTATATCAATCACTTAGAAAATGACACATAAATACATCAGAACATCGCACAGAACAAAATAACATAGTATTTATGTGGTTCACCCCCACCTTGGGGCTACATCCACCAAATATTCTTCTTTATTAGCTTCAATCAGTCATTTGCATGCACAGAGCCACAAAAACACTACTTCTCATAGGACAGGAGATCTGTGCGCACCTCGCCAGATCCTCCTTCCCTGAGCTAGGACTAGAACAAAGCCTTTCACATTCTATTACAACCACTTGCACTTAGCTCTAAAAGGTCTCACAATATGCATAGAGAATCTACAAACCATACTTTCACTTAGCACTTAGCTTATTGGACTGACTACTTATGTCACCTAGATACTTATTTATGCTTTACAAAATAGGCCTAAACATGGGTAAACCCATGGGCTGACATCCCATGCCCGTTACATATTCCCAAATCCCCAAAAAGGAGACGAGATCCCATGATCTCTTCTTCGTCTTTCACTTCGTCTTCGACAGGATGTCGAAGTCCCAAACTAGTTCAAACTTGACCAAGGATCTCCCAAAACTTGGTCAAGGACCAACAGGCCCCAAACACTCATCTGTGACCTGTCCTGAGTCACTCTGGTCTGAGTAGTTCTACTTTGAATGCCTCGAGCTTGGCTCAAGCTGCTTCAACCTATTGCTATGCTACGACCTCTTGTTCAGTGAACTTTTGGATGACTGCATCATTGATAGGTCCCTCTAGACGTTGTTCAACTGTAGTAACAACCTACTCTAGCTCTTCTCCTTGGCCTCCTACCTTTGTAAAAAATTGATAGGCCTTATCTTGTATAGGTTGGAGCCTCTGAGTTACTTCCATAAATCTGCTTTGGATAGTGTGGATCTACTGTTGGGTGGTTCGCTGCTCTTAGGATCGCTTCATTATTTCCACAACTAACAGGGTGTTCAACTGTGCCTGTATCTTTTCAGCTTGATACTTCACCTCTTGGAGATACGACTCTAGTGCCTTCAATTCTGGGTTCTCGATGATTTTTTCATAGGTCTAGGCACTGTGATCAGTGATTTTCTTTCATTCTGGGTGGTAGCTTCTCTTTGTTCTCTTACATCTTGTGGGGTCTTAGGTACAGTGCGTAGCTCCAAATCTGTTATGCGTTGTTGTAGCTGTTGGATGACTTCTGTGAGCTGGTTCACCTGCTGTGTAACTCAGTATTCTTCCTTGATTTCTAAGACTATCACAGAGCAAAGTGCTCTGTCGACCACTTCTTTTACTTCAAGTTTCTTCATGAGCAAACATTCCTTTTCTTGCTATAGCTGATCTTTTTCTTCATCAAACTTCTATCGGAGAGAAATTTTTTCCTATTCTGCAGCACTTCGTTTCTCTACAATTACTCCTTGTACTTTTTTCAAAGCCTGGGTGGCCTTCTCTATTTCTTGTTGTGCTCATCAAAGGTGAGCTTTGACTATATCGGCTAGGTGGTGGAGTTGAGTTGGTTCATCTCCCAATTCTGGTTCTCCCAACACAGTGGAGACTATGTAGCTGGACTGTAGGACCTACTGTAACCCTCAAAGTTTAGTCTTAATTCAATCATACATCTCCTCTTGCATTGCTTCTTATTTCTCTACTATTTCCAGTGATGCATCTTACAGGGCTGCTATGAGAATAGTCTACATCTTGGTCATGGTGGCATTCTATTTCTTCCGGGAGGAAGGTTTCGGAGGTGAACCTTTCCTCTTCTTCAGGGGGTCAACCTCATGTCCTTGATTCTGTTCAACTTCTTTTTCATTCAACTCTTCGCCATCACCTCCTTGCTCTGGTGATATGGAAGT
This sequence comes from Picea sitchensis, assembly GCA_010110895.2. Lineage (NCBI taxonomy): Eukaryota > Viridiplantae > Streptophyta > Pinopsida > Pinales > Pinaceae > Picea > Picea sitchensis. The sequence goes on along the minus strand of SNQJ01S0033157.1, from coordinate 146,185 downwards.
AGTATTCACATATGCACTATCTATCTCTTGGACTTCTTCAGTATTCTTTGCTTTGCTAGGTCCAGGTGTATCCTGCGCAGTTTCTAGGTTGTAGATGTTGGATATATACACAAGGTCTACTGGAATAAGGAGGTCCACTGACCAGTCCTTTGTGATATCTTCCAAGTCCTCCTCAATCAGCTTGTAGTAGGACTGAAGTTGTTGCTTGTGTTCGTCGACGTGCGTTGTGATGTAAATAAAATGTCAATTTGCATTGAACTTCATCAAAGGCATGAACTAGTGTAAAGTGTTCATAGTCATGCGAGGCTCGGACTATATGGATATCTTCAGTTGATTGTAGTAGGTATGAAAAAAAACATTTGACTATCACTTTTTATTCATATCGCTTGAATACCACAATGTACTGAACTTCGCAGACAACGATTCAAAAGGCTCGATGTCCGGGAAGGTCATACCTTCTAGAATATCCCTAGAAATAAAAGCTATAAGGATCAAGATCCAACTGAAATGAAATTCATATCCTTGATCCTGTGCTTCTCTGTAGTCAAGTTCCAACTGGCTCACCAGGTACTTCGTCCAGTTCATCTGAAGGCCTTTCGCGCACTTCCCTGCGAGGTCGACTACAAAACCGGTGACTTGGGTAGGTTGGTTCTTTCGTACTAACTTCCATGCAATCAACTGATAGGAGAGGGACACTGCACCACTCTGAATAAAATCTACCTTGTAGCCTCACATTCCCTTCTCAGCATCACCATAAGTGTCCTTGATCTTCTATGCTAGAGCATGATCCATGGATTTTCCATGGTAAAACTCTTGTGGATCAAGTCTTTCCATACTAAACCCTGCGATCCGATTGATCAACATCGAATAAACTATTATACGGTGGTTTAGCCACAAATATCCACCATGGTAGCAAGAAAGCAACAACTTGACACATGCATTCACCTTTTGGTGTCTTCCGAAGTGGGGAATCTTCATGACGTTCAACAGGGTGGACTGTGGGAGGTTGATAGTCCATGACTAGGGGATTATCTTTGAATTCTTCCCCTTAGTTTTGTTTTGGTACTTATGTGGGGAGAACATGTTATAGACTTTGTGATATCTGAGGTTGAAGTCACTAAACTTCAACGCTGCAATCTTATCTTAGTCTGCTCGAACTACGCATATCCCTTTTTGGAGGTACGTTGTAACCAAGCTGTATTCGAAATCTTATGGCACACTGTCTCGATTTACTGCGCCACTCAGAGGTGGAATATGGGTGGGTAATATGGTCGGGATCAATTTGGCATTCTCTATATCATCCCTGTGCTTGGTTCACTTTTCATCTGATGGCAGGGATGGTCCGGCTCTATGAGAAGTGGACAGAGAGGTTGTCAATCCTCTCATCGATGATGCTTGTACACGTATAGACATCTACATGACTCTCTTAGTCATGAGGTTGATAAGAACTTCTTCAACAACTTTCTCTACAGTGCTCAACTCATCCGATATACATGCTCGAGGTTGGAAATATTTGGGTTTAGAGGGTAGCTTAGACACTGCAATAGGATAGAGGGAAATAGTGCAATGACCACAGTGTAAAATCAACAAGTCTGCGAGGTCAAACTCATGGTTAGAAAAAGTTTTCTCGATGCATGGCTCGATGGGATAAATAGGTAACTCAACAATGGGTATAAAGCCTTCATTAACTCTGTTCTGTCCATTATGGTGCGGTCCCAACGGTCAGATGGCAAGTTGTCTGTCCATAAATGTCTTTCTACCTGTTCATAGCATTGATCTAATGGTTATAATGTCCCCAACAGCTATATTGCTTCAGCATGGCGAAGTGCCATGTTTCATTATTCTGATATCCCGACGAAGCTCCAATTTTGCAAATTTTCCTTCTACAAGGTTCCCTCTGGAACCTTCTGCAACTTGTTGATCTTAGCTCTCTTATTACTTGGATTTCTAGCCTTCTTCCCAGTGAGCTTTGTCTTGGTATACCTTTTTCCGTTTTGATTCTTATCTTCTTTTGGCATAGCTACTTCGTGTTGTTGAGATTCTTTCCTAAGATTCGAGGGTGATCCTTCTTCTTTATCTGGAATAGGTACTTCAATGTTCTATGGGTCTTCTAGTATTCTTGTAATTTCGACATCCGGGTCTCTGGTGTTAAATAGCTTCGGTTTTTTCTTTTGTTCTTCAATCAAGTGTGTGATCCTTCTAGTCATGAATTCTTTTAACTCTTTCTTCTTCTGTTATAAAACTTCTTCTTCTTCTTGCCTTCTAACCTGACCTCTTTCAATCCAAGGTTTTCCTAGTAGCATGGTAAATGGGGCACTGCTCTCAATAAATTTAATAATCTCAAAATCTTCCTCTGTCAAAGTTTCATTGGAATTCATAGGTATCCGGGTGATCTTTCCACATATATTTATCAACTTTCCTTTGAATAGTCCTATTCCTCTATTGGCAGCAATAATGTAATTTCTATTTTTTATAAGCTGCCTACACAGGGTCTTTAAATTCTCGTTACTCTTCATGAGCAATGACACTTATCACTTGTCTCTTTTTACACATCTTCCTTTTGATTTTTGTTTTCATGATTGCAAGCATGAAAACTCGCAACTGGAATTGACATTTTGTTTCGATTTTTTATTAAAGGAAAACTATTCATATGGCCTAGTATCAAATTGTCGTCTTTTGCTATAAACACCATTGTTTTCCTTGTTTATAACCCCTTGGTCCTAAACATGCCTTGGTTACATAAGTAAAAATACCTTCCACTCATCAATATTTGATTAATATCAATGGGGTTTTGATTCATAAAAATTTTAAATGGTTCAATGTTTATTTGATACATTAATCTTTGTGATCAAGTCATGGATATGCGTACAATTGTTTTCAACTATTCTGATCCTTATGCTTACCCATATCCCAAGGTATCATATGAGGTACAGAGTGGTATTATTCCTCTATATGGCCTCGAGCTTCATGATCTCTTTCCCATGCATGGTGATTAACGCTCCTGCCTACCATTTTGAACTATCTTTGCATTGAATTGAGGAAACTCGGGACTATGGCTCTGCGTTTTTTCTATCAAACCCTACCTCCGATTTTCATGTTGATTCCCTACTGTTAGCCATGGATCCTGTGGTGAGGATTGAGCCCAATGGCATCCAAACCTTGTTATCATTTGAAAATGCCAGAGACGACTTAGAAAGGAATGACTAGCATGTGTTTATTGAGATGTTTGAGAGTTTCAATTTGAGAGTTGCTCAAGAGTTCGCATTGACATTTGACGGTTGCAGAGCAAAAATAGGAGATGTGTAGCTTGAGGTAAATGAAGACTTTATAAGCCAAGCTACCGGTTTACTAGATGTGGGGAAAAAGTGGTTCAAGAACACAAAGGTTGTGGAGGTCCCCTGGTCATTGTTGTTCACCTCAAGGAAAATTACCAGCTGCAACCGAGGTATGCATGTCTCATCTCTAAAACCTAGGTGGCATGATCTGTTAGCTATTGTGAAACAATTTATTACATGTGAAGGGAGATTTGGGTTGGTTTTTTTTTATCACCTGTGATTGCTTATGAGCTTCATTGATTTCCCACTGAACATGCCCTATTTCCTCCTTAGAAGTTTGTACAATATGGGGAAGTGGTTTAAAAAGAAGAAATCGGATTCTAGCTTATTCCATCATGGTTTAATCAAAATTATCATGGTACATTAGCTTCAATTAAACAAGGATTGTTGGGATTCTTTTGTGTTACGAAATGGTTTTGGTAATAGTGAGTTGGGACAGGTTGACAAGCCTGTCATCACAGAAACCCTCGTGAAACTTATCATCTCTCCTCCTTCACTCATGCCCTGTAATCCTATCTCTAATTTGGAACCCTCGACCTACCCTGATTCTACCCAACCTGACACTCAACCGGATTTGTATCCTAAGAGTTGTGTTAAGACTGTTAAAAAAACCACAAGGAAAAAGGTTAAAGGCAATGTTGATGTTAATTATAAGAGTAAAAAGGCCGCTCATTGGATTTCATGATGTGCTCAAAACAAACCCAAACCCTATGCCCACACAAAAAAACACAATTGTGGTAAGTGAGGATTCGGATTCGGAAAATGAAAGGTTCTTGGCCAAAGAGTATCCATATTCATATGGACTTTTCTCTGACAGACCCCTACGATTATGTTACCAACCTACCACCGTGTCTAAAGGACAATCCTGATTTTCCTAGAATCAAACTTTGTGATGAACCTACATGTAAAATGGACGATTCTCCAGTTTTTAATACTATCAGTGCCAATACATAGTCTCCATAGCTGCACTGTAATGAATGTCGATCCTCGATCGACAGGTATTACAAGGATGTGCCTTTACTACTGTCTTGGCTTAAATCCTTGGAAGACCAGGTGGATTCGTTAACGAAGGAGAATAGAAAACTCCAATCCATATCTCAAACCAAAGACAAACGCCAAAAAACCATAGGGTCTGTTATTTTTAAGAACGTGGAAACAACGACAACAATAGTAAATTCAAAGATTACTTTATTTGTTTGAATCCCTTAATGTGAGGTATGATTTTTTTTTTTAAATTTTAGTATGGTTCTATCTTTCTCAAATTAGGATACACGACTTGTTTGCACATATTACTTTTTAGTTTGTTTTGATTGATTCAATAAAATATGATTCTAGTTATAATTATAACTAGCTACAGAATCGTGAGATTCTGTAGCTAGTTAGAAAAATTCGAATTACTTGTTTTGATAATTGAAAATACATCTGAAATCTTTTATTCTTATTTTTTTTCAGGAACCTATGATTTCTAAGGAGATTTTAAGCACTGTTGGTATCTCTCAGCCATACTATTTTTATGTTTTTAGAAAATAGATTAGGTTGTTAGTTTTGATATCAAGTAAAATCTGGGAGGTTGCATCCCCCACATTTTTTGGAACAGATTAGATGTTATCAATAGGAAACATTTTGTTCCTGGAACCTATATAAGTATGTTATTTTGTAAAATTCAGATCATCTCTGCCTGGGGTAGAAACTATGGATTTCTGATTCACAGACTCGAATAGAATATGATATTTGTCACAGCTTTAGCTTCTCCATATCGTGTTTTTATTCAAGTCATGATTATTTCGATTTGTAATTAGATTATGATTGCTTTAGCTATCGTGGTTTATTGCAGATTGGTATGATAAATTTTTTTATCTGTTATCCTTGTTTTATGTCCCATATTTAACATACAGTAATTTTTCTATTCAAACTTGAGATTAAGAGATTTATCTTCATCATTTGTTGAACATTTATACACAAGTTTTCACATCAGGATTTATCTCAATGTGGCCACTTGTGAAATAATAATATTTTTGTTACTATATCTCTTATATGTTCTATCATTCGGATTCAATCATTACTGCTTCACGTTTACGAAAATCATTTGTAGGATATGTTACAGGTTTGCCTCATCAGACAACGAGATTGGATGCTATACATAGGACGAATATGGGATGTGATTACAGGTTAGTTTGTTATTTTTATTTCATTAGTTTAATTAATATAGAAATTTCCTACAGTCTAAACATATTCTACTGTCTGTT
>SNQJ01S0033157.1:130004-140544 GCA_010110895.2 Picea sitchensis | reverse complement strand
ATATATATATTATAAATTAAGTCATTTGTATATATTATACATACAATAAGTAGACTTATGTTATAAATATTATTTAGTAAACTGTAAATATATATTAGATTTGTATATAGTTTTCAGCAAGTGTTATTCATTAAGTTATTTTGTATTCCTTAGTTTTGTTTTTCACTTTCTTAGGAATTAGATCAGCTAATGGAGCCACTAAACCCATCAGAGTGGATTAATCCAAACAGCTTGGGTTAATTAGACAACCCCGGACCGGATTCACTCCTCTAGTTGACGAGCGATCAATTTCGCCTATCAACAAATGGCGCTAGAAGGAGGGCCTGAAAACTATTAATGGCAGGAGAAGGTCATAAGACTCCTCCACCACCTACCCACTCACCTATAGTGACTAGAAGGCATTCAGATGACAACATTGTCCTTAAAACAGCAACCACATCAAACGACGATCTATGGATCACAGTTGAACCAGTAACTCCAAATCCTATGGGTGGTGACATACAAGAGATTGTTCACCAATCTCTCATAGGAATGCACAATGCCTTAGCTTGTATAAGACAACCAAAATGACCTCTAAACCAACCACTAGACTTCTCTGATATCAGAGAACAACTTGGAGGCACTGACCTTACTTTAAACCCTACAGATCCAATCCTCACTCCTACAACAGGAGGATCTGGTGTACCACCATCACCACCTCCTTCATCTCCTTTTTCTTCTGGAGAAGAATCCTCTGACGAAGGCAGTTCCTCATCCCATCCTTCGATACCACCCACACCTATGGCTAACCTGAACAATCCCACCAGACCCAGGCTCAACCAAGATGCAGTGGCCAAACTTGGGCCTCAACATCCTTTACCCAAACACTCGGAGAAATGGCTCCCTAAGTTTGACCCGGACTCCAAACAGTTAGCCGAAGATCATATCAAAAAATTTATGTTGGCCATTAGACTCCATAGTGTTGAGAATGAAGACGTAGTTTGTAGATTGTTTCCCTACACCTTTGAGGGAAATGCCTCTACCCGGTACATTGCCCAACAACCCCATACCATCGTGTCATGGGAGAAATTTGAATCCTGTTTCCTTGAGAAGTTTGGATATGACAAGTCTCCTGAAGTTCTAGTCATGTATATTTCTAGTTTAAGAATGAACCCCAAAGAAAAGATCAAAGACTTTAATCAAAGGTTCTTGACACTTAAGAACCGAATCCCCATGGATTCGATTCCTCCCAAGAATCTTATTATCGCATATTATACGAAAGCCTTACATCAAAGCATAGCCATTTGGGTAAAGAGATCCAAGAAATCCATGTTGTTAGAATCCTTCGAAGAGGCCAGTTAGATCGAGAAAGACATCCTCAGTTTAAAAGACACTACTAGCAACGAGACAGAGACTAGTTCATCTTCCAAAAAGAAAATCGAAATCCTCCCTAGACCTTCCCAAAACAAAGCTCAACTTGAAAGCACAGATTTAGAAAACTTACAGAAAGTCATTCAAAAACTGTCCAATCAAGTTATAGATTTGAAAAGGATGGCTGAAGAAGCTTCTTCGAGCAAAGGGCCTTACAAACCCCTTTTCAGGAAGCCTTTTCCCACCAACCGATCTAATTCAAATACTGAAGGCCTAAATCTAGAAAGCTTGCAATTTGTTATTCAAACGATTCTAGAAGCACAGGATAACTTGATTCCTCAAGAGATTCCTGAAGAATTAGTTGAACAAGAGACAGTATAAGAAGATGAATCTTCTCCGAACATTTTTGGACATTTTTCGGATAGCATTTTTCAAGCTAATTTCGAAACAGTGCATCCTTACAATATCAGGAGCAAGACAACAAACAAGACTTCTTCTGAAATCACTACGACTTTGCCTCCAAAATAGTCTAAATCAACTGAGACTAAACAGAATTCAGTAAACCCAAGCTTAGATTATGATTTGGTCGAAGATTTAAAAAATATTAGGGCTAAAATTTCTGTTTATGAATGAGTAGTAACAAAGGTGTTCAAAACAACCCTAAAGTTCCTTAGAAGGCCTCTGCCAAAACTACTTCTGATCCTCACAATAAAAGAGACCTTCCTGTAAATAATGTAACAAATGTAGATAAACCAGTTTTAGGGGCTGCGAGTAAAAAACAACAAGCTTCCACTATTAATACTCGTAGAAATGTCCCTCCATTTTTGTTAAATTTTGAAATTTTCAATAGGAATGTACACAACTATATGGTATATTCAGGCACGTCATCTAACGTAATGCCTTGGTCTATTTTTCAAAATATTAATGCCGAAGTTCAACCATCCAACTTGAAAATTATCCAGCTTGATCGAACTAGTGTTAAAGTGATAGGCGAATTAAGAAATGTGCTTATAAGATTGTCGTCTAACCCTAAAGTTCATCAAGTGATTGATATTATTGTTGTAGATATCTCAGAAGTTTTTGGTTTGTTTTTAAGCAGAGACTAGTCAGAACAGCTACATGACTATTTTGCGACGGATTGGTCTCACTTGTGGCTACCCAAGAATGGAAAGCCCAACAGAATCAAGGTAAATCATGAACATTATCTGAAGTTCACAGTGACTGATTTAAATGATCCCAATGAACCATTCACTCCTTCTGGCGATTCACCTGAAATACAAGGGATGGATACTTTTTTTGGTAATTTCATGGCCGAAACTTCCACTATCACTAACCTGGAACAACAGTCTGAAATTTTAACATATACACAGCCAACAGCTTCTTCGCAGTGGACACATGCAACCGACGAAAAACAAATATGGTCCCTTTACTTTGATGGGTCAAAATCTAAGGAAGGAGATGGTGCAAGATGCGTGATCATCGATCCAGTAGGTAACAAGACTCTGATTGCTTGCAGGTTAGAATTTGAATGTATGAACAACACGACCGAATACGAGGCACTCCTGCAAGGCCTTAGAAAAGCGTTAGATCTGAACATTCAAAATTTGACTGTCTTTGGTGATTCATAAATAGTTGTTATACAAGTAAAAAATTCTATCCACTGTTTATCTCCGCACCTTAAAAGCTACCAAAACGAGGTATGGAATTTGATGAATAAGTTTGCCGCATTTAACATAAATTCAATTCCTAGATTGAATAATTCAGAAGCTGATTTGTTAGCTAACATAGCTTCAAAATTTTTTCCTGCAAAAGGCTTATCTCTGAATGCATTCTCCGTCGAACTGTTGTTCAGACCGTCCATCCCAGACAACATCACGAATTGGAGAGTCTTCGATGACGATCAACAGATTATAAGTTTTATGCATATGGAAGAAACTTTCCAGGGTGCGGTGATTGACGAAGGTGCCCATGATGAAAATATTTGTGACTTTACGGTAATACCAGATCTTAGATCTCCAGAATCTTCATCATACATGGTAAACTATATCCCAAAATCTGTAGTTAGATTAGAAAAATTTTATGATCTTCACGACAAGTTCAAAAAATCAGTGAACTATAAAACGAATAGTTCCTCTTTGACGTATGAAAAGGTAAATTTAGGAACTAAAGAAAACCCACAGCACATTAATTTAGGGGTAGGGTGTTCTGAACAAGAAAAAGCAGCATTTATTAAGTTGTTTAAGGAATTCAAATATGTTTTTTCTTGGACATACGAAGACCTAAAAACCTTTGATCCTAACATCATACAACACGTTATTCCTATGAAACCCCAAACCCAACCTTTTCAACAAAAGTTAAGGAAAATGCACCCAAAACTTGAACCTACTGTCCAGAAGGAATTAAACAAACTCCTGAACGCTAAGATAATATTCCTAGTTAGGCACACACAATGGGTCTCTAATCTTGTCCCTGTTCGAAAGAAGAGTAGTGAAATCTGACTATGTGTCGATTTTCGAAATCTTAATCGTGCGTCTGATAAAAACAAGTACCCTGTCCCTCCCATGGAACAGATCCTTCAACAGGTATCTAGTTCTGAAAGATTATCCTTGTTGGATGGTTTTTCAGGGTATAACCAAGTCCTGATGTTCCCTCCAGACCAACTCAAAACCACCTTCTGCACTCCATGGGGAACCTACGCTTATAGAAAGATGCCCTTTGGACTCATAAACACTGGTGCCACTTTCCAAAGAGTGATGGGCATCGTTTTCCGAGGCTTAATTAATCAATCTGTCATAGTTTACCTGGATGACGTCATTTTCTTCTAAAAAAATAAAGAAGATCATCTAGCTCATTTAAGATCTGTACTACAGCGATGTCATAAGTACGACATTTCTTTGAATCCTAAAAAATCTATATTCACAGTAGAACAAGGTAAACTCCTAGGATTCATTGTATTGAGCGAAGGGATGATTATCGACCCTGAAAGAACCCAAGTCATTTCGAAATTGCCTCCTCCCTCGTAAAAAAATTCCATGCAATCTTTCTTTGGTCAGATAAACTTTGTTAGGAGATTTGTCCCCAGCTTTTCAGAAATGGTGAGACCATTATAGAACCTAATAAAAAAGGATGTACAGTACCATTGGGGACCTTTAGAAATCCACGCTTTTGATTCAATAAAAAAGACCATAATAGACGCTCCTTCTCTGATGAGCCTTGACTTTTTGTCGGACTTCACCCTCTACACGTTTTCTTCTGACTGTTCATACGTCGTTGTCCTAACTCAAAAGAATGTTGAAAACAACGAAGTCCCAGTTGACTTGATGAGCTCAGCCTTCAAGGGGGCATAACTTAATTACCCAGCTGTATATGAACAAGCCTATGTTGTTTTCAAAGCAGTAAAGCACTTCTTATCTTATCTTTTGAAATCTAGGACGAAAATCATTGTCCCTTACCTGACTGTCAGAAATCTGTTAGTACAGAAAGAACTAGGCGAAAAAAGGGCAAACTGGGTCACATCCTTGCAAGAGTATGACATAGAAATCACCCCAGCACAAATTGTAAGAGGCCAAGGCTTATGCAAATAGGTTGTTGATTCAGCTGTAGGAAAGCAAGAGGAAATTGATATGTTGAATCCAGGACAACTCTATCAAAATCAAATCTGCTGTGCACAAAACCCTGTTAGTCCTTGGTATGATGATATAAAATTTTGTCTTGAACATGGATCATCTCCCCGTCACCTGGATCCCACAAAAATAAGAGAACTAATATTAAAATCTGCTTCTTTTCAGCTGATTAATGGTATTCTGTTTCGTCAAAATTTTAATGGAGTACTAATGCACTGTCTTGAGAAAGATGAAGCAGAAAAGGTCTTATTGGAATTGCACGCAGGAGAAGCTGCTGGGCATTTTGGTGGAGACACCACTGCCCATAAAATATTAAGAGCAGGTTATTACTGGCCTACCCTTTTTAAAGATGCTCATGCTTTGTGTTGCAAGTGTGTAATTTGTTAAAAAGCATCCGGACGGATATAAAAACCGGCCTTCCCTCTGCAACCAGTTTCAGTAGACTCTCCATTTCAACAGTGGGGTCTAGATATTATAGGCCCAATCAATCCACCATCCTCACAGCAGCATAAGTATATCATAACAACCACAGATTACTTCACCAGGTGGTCTGAGGTTGCTCCATTAAAATCTGTAAATACTAGCCAGGTAATATCTTTTTTGAATTCAAATATTATTACTCGTTTCAGTATCCCTGAATGCTTGGTGGTTTGATAATGCTTCTTATTTTTCGTCTCTTGAGATGAGTGATTTCACTCTAGGAAAAGGAATTAAATTAAAGTATTCTACCAGCTATTACCCCCAAGGCAACGGTTTGAAAGAATCAACTAATAAAAATCTGATCAAAATTATCAAGAGAACGGTCTCTGAAAACCATAAAAATTGGCATAACGCACTGTTAAACGCAATCTGGGCTGATAGAGTAACTCCTAAAACTGTTGTCGGTAACTCACCTTTATTTCTAGTTTATGGCATAGAGGTGATTCTTCTACCACATGTCCTTCTCCCATCTTTGCAGTTATCACAGAAAGTACAGGAAGAGGATTGTCCCCCTTTGGAGAATTGAATTAACGCTTTGTTAAAATTAGAAGAAGTGAGGGCTCAAGTGAAACAGAAATTGGATCAACATCAACTCATCGTCAAAAACTGGTTTGATTCCAATTTTGCCTCTGACAGAAATTTTGAGGTAGGTGACCTTGTCCTAAAATGGGACAAACCTCACGAGGGAAAAGGAGAGCATGCAAAGTTTCAGAACTTGTGGCTAGGACCATTTTTAATTGTTGAGAAATTGGGTCCTAGTTCCTTCTGATTACAGAATTTAGAGGGACAACTAGACACCTTTTCGGTGAATGGCCAAGCTCTAAAAAGGTACTTCGCCTGATGACACTCCCATGTACACTGTGTAAATATTTTTGTTTTTCTTTTTGTTTGCTTTTCTTTGCTGGTTTGTTTTGATTTTTCCTTTATGCTTATCATTCTTTCCTTTTTGAGACACACATGCCTGCATCATGGGCTAGTTCAGACAAAGAGAACAGAAAAATTTCCCCTCTAAAATGATTGCTGAAGGTTGTTTAAGCATCAATTGTGATATTTTTCTAAAGTTTGCAGCCATGTTAAAGATAACTTGTTGTTTGAAAAGTGTTTCTTCATTTCAATCTGTAACTGAAGTTACTCATGATCATGCATAAAAAATCTTCTTATGTTGTCCCCGTTCCTTAGGAGAACAACTCAAAGATGTCTCCCTGCTCTTGAAAGTCAGTTTTATTAACATACTATTTCTAGATCTTAATGAAGGACAACTAAGAAATTTCTTCAAAGTCTGTAATTTACTAAGATATGTCCAAAAACCAGGATTTTCAGCATCACCCCGCTCTATTAAAAATCTTTAAAACTAAATAAATCTTCAGAGAGCTGTGGGAAGTGCTTGTAAACCTGTCGGGATAATGAACAGGTCTGCTGGCAGCAGGTAAATGCATGCATGACACCAAGATAACTTCGTCGGGGTACTGAACAGGCCCGCTGGCAGCGAAGCAATGTCAGGTATATGAAAATTCTCAGATATGGATTCTTTTTTACCTTAAATGTCCTTTGTTCTGATTCGGAACTTCTTGGCAGGATACATATATCAGAGTGGGTTAAATGACATCCCTGTCGAGGCTATGGATGCTTGCTAGCAGCAACAACCCTGTCAATAGTATTGAAGATTTTAACTTTAATATCATGACTCTCTTTTGTCAAGATTGTCATCATTTTTTGTCTTTCAAAATAATAGTGATGTGAAACTGGAATTCTTTATAATTGATAATGATGTTCAGATAGATTTTTGGTTTTTTTTCGGTTTGAAGTTTTTTCTGATTATCCTAATCTAAACTCGTTCATTCTGCAGAGATAATTGTTTCTCCCAGCGTGTCGCCATTGTTGGCATCAATAATGTAATTTCTATTGTTTATAAGCTGCCTACACAGGGTCTTTAAATTCTCATTATTCGTCATGAGAAATGACACTTATCACTTGTCGCTTTTTACACATCTTCCTTTCGATTTTTGTTTTCATGACTGCAAGCATGAAAACTCGCCGTTGGAATTGACATTTTGTTTCAATTTTTTATTAAAGGAAAACTATTCATATGGTCTAGTATCGAATTGTCGTCTTTTGCTATAAACACCATTGTTTTCCTTGTTTATAATCCCTTGGTCCTAAACATGCCTTGGTTACATAAGTAAAAAAACCTTCCACTCATCAATATTTGATTAATATCAATGGGGTTTTGATTCATAAAATTTTTAAATGGTTCAATGTTTATTTGATACATTAATCTTTGTGATCAAGTCATGGATATGCATACTATTGTTTTCAACTGTTCTGATCCTTATGTGTACCCATATCCCAAGGTATCATATGAGGTACAACATGGTATTATTGCTTTGTATGGCCTCGGATTTCATGATGTCTTTCCCACGCATGGTGATTAATGCTCCTGCCTACCATTTCGAACTATCTTTGCATTGCATTGAGGAAACTCAAGAATACGGCTCTGCATTTTTTCTATCAAACCGTACCTCTGATTTTCGTGTTGATTCCCTGTTGTTAGCCATGGCTCCTGTGGTGAGGATTGAGCCTAATGGCATCCAAACCTTGTTATCATTTGACAATGCCAGAGATGACTTAGAAAGGAATGGTTGGCGTGTGTTTATTGAAAATTTTGAGGGTTTCAATCTGAGATTTGCTCAAGAGTTTGCGTTGACATTTGATGGTTGCAGAGGAAAAATAGGAGATGTGCAGCTTGAGGTAAATGAAGACTTTATAAGCCAAGCTATCGGTTTACCAACAATGGGGCAAAAGTGGTTCAAGAATGCAAAGGTTGAGGAGGTCCCCTGGTCATTATTGTTCACCTCAAGGAAAATTACTAGCTGAGACTGAGGTATGCCTGTCTCGTCTCTAAAACCTAGGTGGCATGATCTGTTAGCTATTGTGAAACAATTTATTACATCTGAAGGGAGATTTGGGTTGGTTTTCTTGTATCACCTGTGATTTCTTATGAGCTTCATTGATTTCCTGCTGAACATGCCCTATTTCCTCCTTAGAAGTTTGTACAAGATGGGGAAGCGGTTTAAAAGGCAGAAATCAGATTCTAGTTTATTCCATCATGGTTTAATCAAAATTATCATGGTACATCAGTTGCAATTAAACAACAATTTTTGGGATTCTTTTGTGTTACAAAATGGTTTCGGTAATACTGAGTTGGGATAGGTTGACAAGCCTGTCATCACAGAAACCCTCGTGAAACTTACCATCTCTCCTCCTTCGCTCATGCCCTGTAATCCTATCTCTAATTTGGAACCCTCGACCTACCCTGATTCTACCCAACCCAACACTCAACCGGATTCGTATCCTAAGAGTTGTGTTAAGACTGTTAAAAAAACCACAGGGAAAAAGCTTAAAGGCAATGTCAATGTTAATTATAAGAGTAAAAAGGCCGCTCGTTGGGTTTCACGATGTGATCAAAACAAACCCAAACCCTATGCTCACACAAAAAAACACAATTGTGGTAAGTGAGGATTCAGATTCATAAATTGAAAGGTTCCTGGTTGAAGAGTATCCATATTCATATGGACTTTGCTCTGACAGACCCTACGATTATGTTACCAACCTACCACCATGTCTAAAGGACAATCCTGATTTTCCTAGAATCAAAATTTGTGATGAACCTACATGTCAAATGGACGATTCTCCAGCTATTAATACTATCAGTGCCAATACACAGTCTCCACAGCCGCACTGTAATGAATGTCGATCCTGGATCGACAGGTATTACAAGGATGTGCCCTTACTATAGTCTCGACTTAAATCCTTGGAAGACCAGGTGGATTCGTTAATGAAGGAGAATATAAGAATCCAATTCATAGCTCAAACCAAATACAAACACCAAAAAACCATAGGGCCTATTATTTTTAAGAACGTGGAAGCAACGACAACAATAGTAAATTCAAAGATTACTTGATTTGTTTGAATCCCTTAATGTGAGGTATGATTTTTTTTTTTAAAGTTTAGTATGATTCTGTCTTTCTCAAATTAGAAAACACGATTTGTTTGCACATATTACTTTTTAGTTTGTTTTGATTGATTCAATAAAATATGATTCTAGTTATAATTATAACTAGCTACAGAATTGTGAGATTCTGTAGCTAGTTAGAAAAATTTGAATTACTTGTTTTGATAACTGAAAATACATCTGAAATATTTTATTCTTATTTGTTTTCGAAAACCTGTGATTTCTAAGGATATTTGAAGAATGGTTGGCATCTCTCAGCCATACTGTTTTTATGTTTTTAGCAAATAGATTAGGCTGTTATTTTTGATATCAAGTAAAATCTGGGAGGTTGCATCCCCCACATTTTTTGGAACAGATTAGATGTTATCAATAGGAAACATTTTGTTCCTGGAACTTATATAAGTATGTTATTTTGTAAACTTGAGATCATCTCTGCCTGGGGGAAAAACTATGGATTTCTGATACACAGACTCGAATAGAATGTGATATTTGCCACATCTTTAGCTTCTCCATATCGTGTTTTTATTGAAGTCATGATTATTTCAATTTGTAATTAGATTATGATTTATTTAGCTATCATGGTTTATTGCAGATTGGTATGATAAAAAAGAATTATATGTTATCCTTATTTTATGTCCCATATTTAACATACAATAATTTTTCTGTTTAAACTTGAGATTAAGAGATTTATCTTCATCATTTGTTGAACATTTATACACAAGTTTTCACAGCAGGATTTATCTCAATGTGGCCACTTGTGAAATACTAAGATTGTTGTTACTATATTTCTTATATGTTCTATCATTCAGATTCAATCATTACTACTTCACGTTTATGGGAAGCATTTGTAGGATCTGTTGCGGGTTTGCCTCATCAGACAACGAGATTGGATGCTATACACAGGACGAATATGGGATGCGATTACAGGTCAGTTTTGTTAGTTTTATTTCATTAGTTTAATTAATACAGAAATTTCTTGTAGTCTAAACATATTCTACTATCTGTTATCTCTGTTTTCAATTAGATAGTTTATTATTCCATTTCTTGTTTATAAACATTATAAAAAAAAAAAAAA
>SNQJ01S0033157.1:89555-114733 GCA_010110895.2 Picea sitchensis | reverse complement strand
GCAATCTTATTCAGAAAATTACCCCCATCAAGATTTTCTTCAGAGACAGAGTCTTGGTCGATATGCATCTCTGAAAATTCTTCAACAGTCTCCAAGAACTTCTTGATTTCGAGATCATCCTTGAATACCTTCCAATGTTTGATGTTTTCAGGTATGGAGGGCTTGTATTTCACTTCCACATCGTATCTAAATTTAGGCGGCAAGGGTACTTTGAAATTACTTGTTGATGCAACCAAGGAATCTGCCACTGTGTTCTCCTCTCTTGGGATGAAAGAAATGTTAAATTTTGAGAAGAAACTGTCAACTAGATCCCACACCTCATTTTTGTAGCTTCTAAGTCGAGGATGCTTAGCCTGATAAGCGTTTATGATCTATTGGACTACCAAATCTGCATTGTCGAACAATGCTACCTCCCGAATTCTCATTTCCTTTGCGGCTCTTAACCCCAGGACAAGAGCTTCATACTCTGCCACATTATTGGTAGCTTCAAATTCTAATTTGTATGATAGAGATATGATTTCCTGAGCGGGTGACGCAAAAACCACCCTAGCTCCAGCGCCTTCCCTGGAAGAGGCTCCATCAAAAAACATTTTCCAGACGGGCTTGATGGAGGGAGGAAATTTAGGGGAAATGGTGGACTACATTCTGAGTTTGAGAGGAGGCTCGAGGGCATGGGTGAGCTGTAGTAAACTAGAGCCTAAATCAATGTCCAAGGCAAAGATAGGATGATTGGTAGGGTTGGTTTCGTCGCTGATTATATAGGCCAGTTGAGCTTCTCTGTATAGTCTTCTATGCTCTCCTCCAAACACTGGAATGGTAGCATATGTGAGGTCCATCTGCAAGGTTCCCCCCAGTCTTTTTATCCAAGATCTTGATAACAACATACTGAAATTGGGGGGGACATCGGCCACTACAATGTCCATGACCACACTTTTCATGGGCAGTTGAAACAAGGTCACGACCAGGGCTTTGATAACCCCTAGGAACTGAACTTTTCTAGAGTCAAAGGAATAGAGGTCATGATAGGATTGGGTGACTTCTAGTCCTAACTCTTCCATGACAGTTTTGGGCATGAGGTTGTGAGAAGCCCTCGAATCCATCAAGAAATTGTGCAGTACCTTGTCATGTATGTTCACGGAAGTGTAGAAGGGGGGAGCCGAGTCATTCCTGTCTTCTACCATAGGGCCTAGAATAACTGTAGGCTTTTCATCTTGAAAATTGATGGAGTCTGTAGGAAGGCTTGAAACCTCAGAATGTAAAATCTCAGAGAAGCGTTTCTTGAACTCCTCATGTTTAATTAATTTTGTCAGGGGCACAGGGATTCTGATTTTTTGAATTTCATGCTCGAAATTAAAAGAAGATGAGAGCTTTTGGATTTCTCTTATTTCAGGAACATGACTCTGGGTAATGGGAGAGAGGGGTTGGGTCTTCCTACCTCTGTGACTGTCTGCTTCTTCGTTGGAAGGTTTCTCTGTCTTGGTAGACTACTCAGGAACTTCAGGTGCTTTAGTCTTCTTCTTTGACCTCAGATCATATCTGCCTGGGCTACCAATAGCCTTGTCTCCCTTGCTTAGTTCATTCATCTGTCTGTACATGCGAGACTCATCGTAGGATGACTGAGTGAGATGAGGAAAAAGAGTAGTGTCTCCGAAGCAATAGATTTCAGGATCCAACTCATCTGTTTCCCCTTATTCCCCCTCGGCCACAAAATTGTTTTGAAAAGGGGCCTGAATCTTCTGGTCTTCTCTGTCTCTTCCCTTCTCTCTGTGCATAGTCGGGGAAGCGATATTGTTTGGCCTTCTGAAACCTCCTCCCTTTTCGGTGTTTTGGGGGCCTTTGTATGCTTGCCTCCCTTCCACCCTCATTTTCTCCATCTCTGCAGACAGAGACTTCACCATCCTGGTCAGTTCGTTTACTTGAGGGTGGGGCACCGATGGGTCGGAAGTTGAGGCTTCTGACCTTCCCTTTCTCTTGTCTACATCGGCCTTGCTCCTCAGTCTGTCAGCTGCTAATACATTAGATTCCACTTCTATGGCTGCATCTTGCATTTGAGCCAAGGAGGTGGCTCTTCTTTCTCTCAATAACAGGCAGAAATCGGGGCCAAAAGCACTAGCATAAGAATTTTTGGCAGAGGCTTCTGAAGGCTTTATCTCGAAAGGGATTTTATTATACATCTTATTGAATCTTTTGAAGAAGTCAGAGACAGACTCTCCATCCATCTTCTTCAAAGACCCGAACTCTGTCATGTAATACATGAAATCCTTCCTATCTCCCCACTGCCTTAGGAAAGCACTATCTAGAGCTTCAATCCCAACAATAGATCCTGGAGCCAATCCTCTAAACCACTTCCTCACCTCGCCATCCAGAATCTGGATGAAGACTCTCATCCAGACATCTTAATTTTCAATATTGAGGTTGTCTGCATAACTGTAGAAAGCAGCCAGGTGCTCTTCGACAGTTATGTCTCCTTCTCCAGTAAACTTGGGCATGTACTTCAAGTAATCTCCAGCAGGGAGGGGGTTCATAGGATGGGGTAGAACTAAGGGAGCGTATCTGGTAGCGACTATGGCGTCCATTCTATTCAGAGGGGGATTAGCACCAGCCATAGGGATATTAGGTAGAGGAGAACCAAGAGGAGAAGGAGTTCGCGAAGGGGCTACTAGGAATGAGTCCTGAAGTGGAGTGGGAAACAAGAGGGGATTTAAGGAGAAGGCTAACGAGCTCAAGTCAGCAGGTGATTCTCTTTGCGTAGGAGTAGTAAATATAGGAGTGGGGAAATCTTCTGCGTTCTCGGGTCTACGCCAAGGAACAGTTTCAGGGGAGAGGGGAGTGATAAGGTCTTGTCCCTCCGGTCCCAGACCAGGAGAGGGAAACCCAACAGGAACACTCCTGAAATTCAGGAAACGGGAAACTCCAGGAATAGGTCTGTCAGGAAACTAAGGAGAAGAAAAAGGAGTTCCCACATAAGGATATGGTGGATTACCTGGTTTGGTGGTGGACGCTTCT
This sequence comes from Picea sitchensis, assembly GCA_010110895.2. Lineage (NCBI taxonomy): Eukaryota > Viridiplantae > Streptophyta > Pinopsida > Pinales > Pinaceae > Picea > Picea sitchensis. The sequence goes on along the minus strand of SNQJ01S0033157.1, from coordinate 111,727 downwards.
TCTTCAGAGGCCTTTCCCTTTCTGAGCACCGCCTCTGGATTTGTTTCGGGCGTAGCTAGAGGTAACTGTGGATGAGACCTCATATGCCTACCTCTGAAAGACACAATTAACACGGCAGGTTCGTCCCAGTGGGGTCATCAAAATGGAGTCGCCAGGTGCACAAAAACAATCTTGATAGTTCTGATATCTGATGCACCTTCAGAATCAATTAATCATTGTCGTTCAATTCCCGAGGAAAATATTCAATTTCTTCCCCGGCAACGGTGCCAAAAATGTTAGCGCTGGAAGTCACTCCTGGATTTCTTGTAGGAGCAGAGCCCGACACCCATCAGTTTAATTTCACGATAGTTTATAATGGATGATCGGATGGAAAAAGGCTCGGGGAGTTATCGTTCTAACTCAGGGACTGTGTCTGTCATGTAAGGAACAAACGAGGTCTTGATCTAACTTCAGCCAGTGGGTTGATTAAAAGATGAACAGGTGGAATAATTAGTAAGAAAGGTGAACAAAAAACTGTAGGCAACAGGCTTCCAGCAGTTTGCAAGAAGAAAGACTCTGAATGCAAGATCCTCTTGGTTCAGGGTCTCAAGAAACTGAAAAGAGACTTGAATGGATCCTCCAATTCCAAGTCACTCAGCGCCGGGAAAATGACAAGAAATGATTAGAAACAACGTAACTGCTACAGTGATCCAAACCAACATCATCCTATAACAGCTACAAATCGACTGGATCCTCCAATCCTGAGCTGTTCCAATACAGTGTAAATAGAGACGTAAAAGAAAGCTGACATTCATAAGGCAAGAAATCTCAAGAGTTCATACATAACCAGGATAACAGTGCTTCATTAAAACTTTACAACCGGGAGCTCTGCTCAACCATCAATCCTTACAAAATACAAAGACTGAGTTTATATACTCAGGAAAATTCTCCCCACAGAGGCGTGCCTCAATCACCCAAGGTTGGGTGTCTCTTCAGTCAAACTCGTACCGATATCTTTCTTTAAGTCCTATATTAACTACGCATGGCTCCTGTAAGGAGGGTAGCTGAGCCATTAAGTGTTGGGCTATCGTGTGCAGAATTTTCTGTTGAGTTGAGGACTTCGGCATGGCGTCTTTGAGAAAATTGACACACAGGACTTCCTCGGGCAGACGGTTTGCCAGACACTCCATCCCCTGTAATTAATGAGTGAGGTGAGGCTCCAACCACCCTCTCTCTTCTTTATTCACTCCGAGCAGGTACTAGGATTAAGATCAAGTTGAACTGGCACCTGAAGAACACAGTGATCCCTTCTGCAGCAAAATCTGTTGCTTCATCCCTTTGCGCAGTTCTTTCTATCACCCCCAAGTGACCACGGGTTGTGACCCTGATCCTATCTTCAAAGGCGCTTTCGTAATTTCACGCTTCATGGATGGGAGGGGGTTGCTCCTCATGCTTCCAAGTTACGACAGACAAAATGACGACATGGCTTGATCACACACCACGCGTCCCCTTGGATGGATGGCTGAGATCTTCTCGGCAATACCGTGGGCCCGGGTCCTCGACGCCTTTGGCACTTCGTGTCTCGCTGCTGGGAGGAACTAGTCCTTATGCTTCAAAGTTGCGATGGGTGAAAAGGTGAGGAGCCTAATTGTGCACCATGTGTCCCTTTGGATGGATGGCCAAGATCACTTTCGGCGATACTGTGGGCCCGAGTCCTGAATGCCTTCGACGTTCGCGAATGTGAAAGGGCTAATCTTCGCTGATTAAAATCACGATGAGCGAAATGCCGAGGAAGCTCAATCTGGTGCTACACATCCCTCTGAGATCTGATGGTATTGAACTCACCCGACACCTCTGTGGGCCTAGGTCTGGGACCGTCTCAGCATCTCGTGCATCGGAACACAACGAAGTCGCTTTTTTCACCTTGGAGTCGCGATGGGCGAAACGCCGAGATGGCCAGCTCTTGCGACACGCATCACTGGATCAGACGACCCATATTCAACCTCCAAACATAGGAGTCTTCTTTGATGCTATATGTCGGGTAATTTGGCAACTCTGAGATCCCGATAACCGTTGATCTGCTTGGTGGATGGATCTCGGCTGCTGATGGCTTGCTTGACTTGCTGATTAAAATCGAAATCCTTCTGCTGCTGTGTTCGGGCGCATCTCATGTAACTTGCAGACCTGAATGCTTTCAAGCCCAAGACAAGAATTATTGCTAACACATATGAGTGAATATGGAGAAGATATTAAATAATATATAAGAGAGGAATTCCCAACAAGAGACACAAAGACACCCTCAAGAATGACTCAAAAGAATCATCTTGAAGAACTGATTATTGGAGATATGAATGATGGAGTCCACACAAGAAGACAAGTATTATATCAAACAAAAATATCATTGTTGTCACATATTGAGCCCAAATCAATAAAATATGCATGTAAAGATGAGAATTGGGTCAAAGCTATGAATGAAGAATTGGACTAAATTGAAAAAAATCAAACTTGGGAACTAGTTCCAAGACCAAAAAACAAAAATGTCATTGGAAATAAATGGGTGTATAAAAACAAAATGAATGAGAATGGGCAAATAATCAGAAACAAAGCCAGATTGGTCTATAAAGGGTATGCTCAAGTTGAAGGAGTAGACTATGAAGAAACCTTTGCACCTATGGCCAGATTAGAGGCAATTAGGATGTTCCTAGCTTTCTCCATCTACAAAAAAATTAAAGTATACGAAATGGATGTCAAGTCAGCATTTCTCAATGGAAACTTAGAAGAGGAAGTCTATATTGAGAAACCAGAAGGATTTCAATTAAGTAACAAAGGAGACTATGTTTGTAAACTAAATAAATCACTCTATGGGCTAAAACAAACACCTAGAGCATGGTATGCAAGGCTAGATTCTTATTTACAAAAGCAAGGCCTCAAAAGGGGATCAGAAGACAACAATATTTATTGCAAAATTATTGGTAATATCATAATTGTTGTGGAATTATATGTTGATGATATTATATTTGGCAGTGAAGATGAGAAAATGAGAAAGGACTTTGCTAGGATGATGCGGCAAGATTTTTAAATTTCCTTGCTTGGTGAAATGAATTTGTTTCCTGGATTACAAATAATACAGTCCAAAAGAGGATTCTTTATCCATCAGTCTAAGTATGTTAAATATATGTTTAATATATTCTAGTTAGAAGATTGCAAACCTGTTAGTACACCTATGACAGTTGGATGCAAACTAAGCAAGGATGATGAGTCCAAAGTTGTATATCCAAAACACTACAGATCAATGATTGGGAGTTTTCTCTATGTAACAACTTCCAGATCTGATGTCAAGCAAGTTGTTGGTATGGTGGCTAGATTCCAAGCAGCACCAAAGGAGAGCCATGTTCAAGTTGTAAAAAGAATCTTTAGGTATTTGAAAGGAACCATAGATCTTGGTTTTTGGTACCCTAGTAAGGATTCATACACTTAAAAAACCTATTCAGATGTTGATTGGGCAGATAGTGTAGATGACAGAAAAAGTACAAGTGGAGGAGAATTCTTTTTGGGAGAATTATTGGTAGCTTGGATAAGCAAGAAACAGTCCTCAATTTCATTGTCTAGCACTGAAGCTGAGTATATTGCAGCAGTAGAATGTTGCACACAAGTGGAATGGATGAAACAAACCTTACAAGACATCAAAATAGTAATTGAAGAACCTACTACTATCCACTGTGATAATACAAGCGCGATAAGTCTCTCCAAGAACCCTGTTCAATACTCAAAATCAAAATGTCAGTGTTTCATGGAAACCTGCACAGGAGATCTAGCTAAAGCAAGTACAAACAAAGCTTATCAAGAAAAGAAGAGATATTCAATATGGAAGAATGAGAAAATATATTCACACTACTCCAATGAGCTAATGATTGATACATAGATCATGATCAATATGATACAATGAATGAGTGGAATACACTCAGATATAAGGACAAGCATTCTATAATTAAGAAAATAAATCAAGCAGTTAGATTTCCTTAGGAATGCATGCATGCATAATAGTGATGGTAAAAATAGAAAGTTTAAAATAGAACTAGTCAGTTAACTCCCACTGAACTAGTGTGTCGAAAATAGAAATTTCTCCAACACCACCTCTGAACATCACTATGGAGTAAAAAATGAGTCCCGACTACTAGGCCATTTTAGGTACTCATGTACAATGAAACTAATGAACACTGAATAAAAGTGAGGAAAGAGGGAAAACCATGTGGGAACAACCCCCCCCCCCTTAAAAGATAATGTATCAAAAGAAGAAAATAACAGCTGCGAGACAACTGTGTTCTTCACTTCAAGATGATCCCACAAAGTCTGAAACTTCTGTTCATTGAAAGTATTCATGAAGATGTAGAAATATTTATGGATCTGATGAAGTCCTTTGGCAACCTGTCGGGCCTTGTACTTCTTGATCCTGTGGACCCATATGCACCTAAAAATATTCCTTTCTAGTGAACATGGAACCAGATTCCAAGTCTCATTATGTAGGAGTGAGTCATACTCCTTCTGCATGGCTTCTTTCCATAATGGATTTCCCACAAACCTATTGTAGTTATGTGGATCAGTAGATTGAACCATATAGTAATGCATGGGCATCGCAGGATCTGAAGCTAAAATTAAATGAGAAGGCTCCTCATGCTGAGATTGAATCATCCTTGAATCCAATGGATTCCCTACAAGGTTGCCTACTTCCTGAAGTGTGGTATGTGCCTTCTAGGGCATCTGTTTAAGCTTTAGCATTGGCTTCTTATCTGGTTGTACCACTTGCTTATTTCCATGTACAGAATCTGAGTGTATGGAATCATCCCTGATGTCTGAGACTAATGGAAGAACAAGAGTATATGCATGTTGCACTGGAGGTGCATGCAAAGTAATATCCTTATGTGTAAGTAGAATAGAGGAGTCATCATAAGAAAACTTAGTGAATTTATACAACCTTGACTTGTGATCCACCTCACCAATTCCAATGATGGAATTTTCATGCATGCCAATTACAGAAACTGAATCTAATGTAAATTCAACCTTTTTACCTTTATGAGTGATTTGATAAACTGAGAGAAGATTCATAGAAATCTTTGGAACATGTAAAACATTCTCAAAACTGCCATTGTGGAGTTCCACTCTCCCTTCTCCTTCTACTGCTACTGGAGTATCATCCTCCATGAGAATAGGGGGTCTTGAGCATGGAATCAAGGAAGAGAAAACTTCCTCTTTCGCTGCCATATGATGGGATGCACTAGAATCTATAATCCATGAATCATATGAGGAATTAATTTCAACAAGAGAATGATGATTACCTTTCTTAGGAGCAGGATCTTCTTCTTTCTGCTTCTTGAGTCCCTCTGGAATGAAGTTTCCAAGATTGTTCTTCTAAAGTGCCTATGCCATAAGATCGATATGTTTCTACATGCATGTGGATTCTTCATGATTTGGTTTATTGCAGTAAGTGCATTTCTTTCCCTTCTTCTTCTTCTTGGAATCTGAAGAGTCTTTGGAACCTGGAGAATCATTAAAGTGTTTGGAATATCCCTCCTTCCTGTTCCGTTTGAATGACCCTTTTCCATCATGCATGGTGAGTGTATGTGATTTGGGATCTTTTATGAGGCCCATCTGTATGATTTTTGTCTGCTCTTGTGTAAAAGACTCAATGAACCAAGCCAACGTAGGCATTTTCCAATTTGTTCCAAAACGACATCTACCGGAATGGAAATTGAGACATATACAATGTATTCTAGTCCTAGCTTGGCCAAGATTGTTAGAATAAGTTGTTTCTCTTGTGTAGACTTATCAATACCACATTCACCCGAGCTCAATAGCAAAGATTTAAATTTAGTAAAAAAATCTTGTATATTATCAAAAATTTTAGGGTCTAAGGTATTGAACTCTACCTCAAGCATATGACCTCGCATCTCATCCTTCTTTCTAAAGAGTCCTTCTAGGTTGGTCAAGATCTCATTTTGAGTCTTGCATGTGGCAACATGAAACCATAGATCAGTGGATATTAACTCAAGAAGTAGCCATATGGCCTCATCCTTATGATTCGCCTATCTTATCTTCTCAATCGCTGATGTAGGTTATGTTTCTGTCGCCATCGTCAAATTATACAGTCCTTTCCTTCTGAGTTGGAATTCTACCTTGGGCTTCCAATCAAAATAATTGTATGGTGTGAGGATTACCACCAAGTTTGATTGTATAATAGTTTTCATTTCCATCTCTTCCACTGTTTCTAACAACCCCTAAAAATTTACTCTCAATCTGCAAGTGAAAAATTAAGAAATTAAGAATTCGTATTAGTTTCAAGAGATGATCTTGCGGCTTACTTTCTGAGAAAACGGTGAGGAATATCGCCAAACGGTTGAAAACCCACTTCCAAAATGGGTCGATCTACTTTCCACATGGGGTGTTTCCTCAACAAATTAATATTTTGGGAGAAATCACTGATGAAAGGTACGACCATAGATTCGTATCAGTTTCATGAGGCTATCTTGCAGCTTGCTTTGTGAGCAAACGGTGAAGAATCTAGTCAAACGGTTGAAAACCCACTTCCAAAATGGGTCGATTTACTCAATCTATAGCCCGTTTCCTCAAAAATGTAATATTTTGGGAGGAATAACTACTAAAATGTACGACCACAGATTTAACTCACCGAAACTCTGATTTTCCTTATTCTTTGGCTTGTCTTTCTTGCTCCAAGAAGCATAGCTCTGATACCATGTCAGTTTTTCATGGAAACCTGCACAGGAGATATAGCTAAAGCAAGTACAAACAAATATTATCAAGAAAAGAAGAGAGATTCAATATGGAAGAATAAGAAAATATATTCACACTACTCCAATGAGCTGATGATTGATACATAGATCATGATCGATATGATACAATGAATGAGTGGAATAAACTCATATATAGGGAAAAACATTCCATAATTAAGAAAAGCAATCAAGCAGTTAGCTTTCCTTAGGAATGCATGCATGCATAATATTGATGGTAAAAATAGAAAGTCTAAAATAGAACTAGTCAGTTAACTCCCATTGAACTAGTGTGTCAAAAATAGAAATTTCTCCAGCACAAAACACATTCCAATAAATTAACAGTATCTAAGAGATCAGGCTGAAAATAAGAACATTAAATTGGAATATGTTCCAACAAAAGAACAGGTGGTAGATATTTTCACAAAACCCTTAAGCACAGATGTATTTGAATATCTTAGAAAAAAATTGGGAGTAAACCTTCTTCCAACCTAAATCTCTCAAGAAAATAATGCGTCAGTTGGCAACTATTCAAGGGGAGACAACAATCAACGTCAGAAGGAGTCATTTAGTTATGATAGGAAAAGTGTGATTGCAGGAGGAGTTACCAATGGTCAAATACTTTGATCAAAGGTATTTAGACAGAAAGATAATAGGATAAGAAACCCTATGCCATTGATGTCAAAGGGGGAGAGTAACTTCAGAGGAGAGGAGCAACATCACAGGGGAAGATTGTGTATGAAGTTTGTGAGTTTCCATAAATAAGAAAGGGGGATATTGTTGGACATAGTGTCATTGATGTATTGTCATTGATGTCAATAGTTGATGTCTTTGATGTGATGATAAATTGGTATGATGAATTTTCAATAATATCAATAGTATAACAGTTAGCATATAATGACTGATGTCAAACAATTGGATGATATGCAGAGATAAAATCTCAAGAGGGTTAGAAAATGAAGATCAAATATCAGAAGAGATGGCACAATGAATCTCAGAAGAATCGTTGGGGGATTAGTCAACGATTAGATCAATTCAATACTGTTAATGCGCAATCGCCAAATCAACGACATGGATGAATTGTAGAGAGCGAAAGAAGAATTAAACGACTCGTTGGTTACAATCCCACAATCGGTCTAGATCGTCAGATATCATAAACTCAAATATTGATGACTATGGTTGATCCAACAAACGATCATATTAATTTGGATTAAGTCATGACCGTTGGATGCGCAATCGCCAAATCTATGGCAGGGATAGATTGCGGAGAGTGAAAGGAGAATTAAACATTGTGATATTTCCCATCCAGCAATTAGTCAGGACCGTCAGATATTATAGCTTCAAAGATCGACGACTGTGGTTGACTCACCAGCAAATGCACAACTTCAATTTGTGGAGCTCAGGTGATGAGTTAAATGACTCACAAGTTATGGTTCCACAATCATCCTTGATCATTGATTTGCTTCGAGTGTCTTCATGACCATTGGATCACTTTAAGTGGAAGAATAGGATAAGCAGGGAAAATGATTTTAGAACTTGATTATCCGAATTCCCGTCAGCCGTCCAATTAAAATTAAGTCGAAGGAAAGGATAAGCAGAAAGGTTGAGTTCTCGATTACCCAATTTTTTGTCAACCGTCAGATAAAATAAAGTGGAAGGATATGATAAGAAAAGTTGGAAGGCTGTTGGATTTAAACCAAGACAAAGAAACATCACATACAAATCGAGTCGTTGATCTAATATATTGATCAAATGAACATCATTCACTTTGGGTCTAAATATGTGAGGAGGTTATGCTCCAAAAAAATCTCACTTCAAGAATTTTCAGTTTGAGATTTGAAATTCCCGAAGGCCGGAGAGCCGAAGAGCCGAAATAAATTATCGACCGTCGGATCATCCGAGGTAATCCTCAACTATCCGATTCAAGGGGACATTTTGAAGACCACGTCAACAGACCATGTCAACAAGGACATGTGGGAGATCTATGTTAGCAAGGACATGTGACAGAACACGTTGATAGACCGCATAAGCAAGGACACATGGCACACATGGCACAATCAGATAATGACAAGTGTCAAGTTGAAATCGACATTTCAGGTATGTGCAAATCAAGAATCAGAGTGACATGTGGCAGACACTCAGCTCATGCCACATCATCAAGTGATGTAAGCAAGTTACACCACTCCGGGAGTTTTACTTCGGGATTTTCTCCACCAGCAAATGCCCTAAGTCCCGAAGTCTCGAATGTTGAAGTCCCGAAGTGGGCATGAGTCGTCCGATATGAAGATCACTTCGGGTGTATTCTCAATCATTGATCATATTACAGTGGAAGGATAGTGTAATTAGAATAGCCGAAGTCCTAGAGTAAATGGTGTCCATCCATCTAAATGCTTGATTAACTCCCAATCATTAGATTAAAGCAGTAAAATGATATATGTAAGGATTGAATATGACCATTGATCTAGTTTCGCGAAGTAAACATGAACCGTCTAATCTATTCGATGAAATCCACTCTGGGAGATTTGACATGTTGCAAGTCCTGAAGTTCTAAAGGATGAAATCCCGAAGTCCTGACAGTCATCCATCATCGAGAGATTAAATCATGATTCTTGACTCTAATAAAGTGCTCAAGCACTCATTTGGCCAAGCATCTAGTTACTGCCATTGGTCATATGGTATAAGAGATTTAAAAAGAAAAACGTAATACATTGCTAAAGTTGATAAGCATGTGGTTTTGTGTTATCAGTCGCATGTAATGGTTTGCAGGAAGTGCCTCAGCATAACTCTATTTCTTGCAATATTTGCAGAGATTAGGGATCGAGTTAAAAGATGAAATTGATCCATATATGTGATCAATTTATGAAAATCCTTCACGGTAAGAATAATAAACTGTGATTATGGTTAATTTAAATGAAGAGGTGTGATGGTACAAATAAAGGGACACAGTGTATAACACTCATGTTCTTTTGAAGAATATATAAATGAGAAAGAGTGGTGAGAAGAATGTTTCTTTGCAGTGCGAATCGAAAGATATATTAAATCACAGAAGTAGAGAGAGATGCAGTAAAGACTTGATACATAAGTTTTCCAGATTCAGAAAATAAGGGTGTTTGGGTGGTGCAAGGGCAGGTTGGTGCCTGCAGAGGGAGTTGGTGCTTCCTTGTCAGTTGTAGATGACTAAACAGGGGGTCGTAGCCTCCTACCAGTTGGTGCTGGTGAACAAGGGTGTGGGTGCATCCTGATCAGTTGGTTTTGATCGAAAAGGAAGAATATCTTCCTTCTATGTAACATGTAAAACAAATTTTGTAGTTAATAGAAAAGCGTTTGTGGTTTTCCCCAATCGGGTTCCATGATAAAATATTGTGTCAAAATTATGTTTTCATAAATAAAAGAAAATTGATAAAATTATTGTCACTTATTCACCCCCCCTCTTAGTGACAGGATCTGATCCTTCAAGGAGGCCCAGACATCATGAGATTGCAGTACCCCCGAGTTGAAATGACCAGATGTGAGATTGCAGTGCACCCTTTGGAGTGTCATATCAGATGAGATTATGATTAGGGTTATATTCTATATTTGTTGGGAAGGGCTGGAGATCATAAAATGAATTTCAAAGAGAACATGATTTGCATTCATTTTTCCTTTGACTGAAATTTTCAGGTATAAACTCAAAGAAAAATAGTTTTAATCAATTTTGGAGAGTTGGGGATTATGATGTCCAAAATGAACAAAAATGATCTTTACCAAGTGGCATGTATCATGTTCAATTACATCCAAAATTCCTCCATTCTAGTGCGACTTCCCACACATGGGAATTTGGAGATATTTCAAAGTTGCTTATAATGTAGTTGAAGATTTTCAAAATGGTGCAACTTTTGTCATTATGGATGAAATTCAGAACCCTAGGGACAATAGTCCAACTCTTCTTTTCCAAGATAATGGAGGTGGAATGGATCTTGATTACATGCGAAAATGTATGAGCTTGGGTTACTAAGTGAAAACTAATATCACAACTATAGGACAATATGGAAGTGGATTCAATACAAGTACGATGAGATTAGGTGAAAATGTGATTGTTAAGAAATATTCACAGTTGTTAAGGAATTCAGTTCTTTATGAGCATCAGAATGTATATTCCCATCAATAGATTCCAAAATAACTCTAGAAAAGAATTAGAAACAAAAATTACATCAAGAGCAGATAGGATGTCCTCAACTTGAGATCTCTCTCCTCCATCGTGGCCTCTGTGGTGTTGAATAAACATTTCCATTAAGACAAAGATGAGGAAAATTTCAAGTACCCCACAATCCCAATAGTGTACACAGGTGGTTGGGAATGTTACAATTGGTATCAGAGCCAATATTACAACACTAGGGGTTGTATGGGCTCAATGGAAATGAATGAAAATGCTTTTGGCGTTTAGCGTTTGAAAAAGAATAAGACAAAAACATGCTCAAATCCTTTCCATTTCAAACGGTCATTTCAACTCGGGTGTACTGCAATCACATGATGTATGGGCCTCCAAATGGTTCATTGCAATCTCACTATATCTCTGACTCCAAACGGTCCTTTCAATTTGGGTGGAATACAATATCATAATCTCTAAGCCTCCAAATGGTCATAATGTTCATTTCAGTAGGTTCCATTCCTCCAAATATATTGTCACCAGACCCAGATCTTGACGTAGACCATGACCTAGACCAGCACATAGAGATAGATATAGATTTAAACGTTGACCTAGAACGGTATAAGGACAATAAAATTTGGGCGCTAGCTTCTGATAATGCTCGACCTTGAGGGAATTTTTCTTGTAAGGTTGCAGTCGAAGAAACACCTAATCCCCTTCTACAAATTGACGTTCAGAGTGAACGTTATCTGCTTGTTACTTCATGCGATTTTGTGCCATGACCAAATTCTCTCTGAGGGTATAGAGAATAACCTCTCGAACTGTAAGCGTTTGGTCAACCACCTGGACCTTCAAGACACCAGGTAAATATGAGAGAACTAAAGGTGGCTTTTGTCCATATATTGCTTCAAAAGGAGTCATGCATGTAGCTGTATGGTATAAAGTGTTTTACCACCATTCAGCTAGGGGTAACCATTGAGCCCACTGATTTTTCTTTTTTCAGGCAAAACACCTCAAATATGTTTCCAAACACTTATTGACAACTTCCATTTGACCATCAGTCTGGGGACGATAAGTTGTGCTGAGATGCAATTGGGTGCCTTGTAGCTTGAACAGTTCTTGCCAAAAATTGCTGGTGAAAGTTGGGTCACGATTAGAAACAATAGAATGCGACATGCCATAATTCTTGAAGACCTGATCCATGAAATGTTGAGCCACCATGGATGCTGTAAATGGGTGCCGAAGAGCGTCAAAATGAGCATACTTAGAAAGGTGATCAACAACCACCAAGATGATTGATTTATTTACTGTTTTGGGTAAGCCTGTAATCAAATCCATAGAGATATCCCTCCAAATAGCAGGTGGAATCAGAAGTAGTTGTAGTGTGCCCAGAGATTTTACTATTTCTCCCTTGTTACATTGACACACATCACATTCAGCGAAAAAATTATGAATGTATTGTTTCATACCACCCCATAAAAAATAACGTTTGACCCTGTCGTAGGTTTTGGTGAACCCGGAGTGCCCAGTTGTGGGTGTAGCATGAAGCTCAGAAAGTACCGTGGATTTAAGTTTTGATTTTTTACTTAAATACAAATGGCCTTTGTATCGAAGCTCATCATGGAGCCAAGAGTACCCTGGGGAAGCTAGAGCATTGGACTACAATTGTTGGATCATATGAAAACTTTTGGGATCATGTAGCCATTCCTAGCGAACGACTTGTAGCCAATCCGGTACAATGAAGGAAAGAGAAAAAAGGGATCTGTCATCTTCATATTTTTGGGAATGTGCATCCACAACCACATTGTCTTTTCATTTCTTGTAAATTATCTCATAGTCATATCCAAAGAGCTTAGTCACCCATTTTTGTTGCTCTGAGGAGGAAATGAGTTGTTCCAAAAAATACTTGAGGCTTTGATGGTCTGTCTTAATTTGGAAGTGTTTCCCCAATAGATAAGGGTGTCACAGATCAACGACATGCAAAATAGCCAACATTTCCTTTTCATAGATTGATTTGCCCAGATTTATTTCAGATAGTTGATTGCTGGTAAAGGCCAAAGGTCGACCCTCTTGCATAAGGACAACACCAATTCCTTTCCCTGAAGCATCACATTTCAAGACAAAGGTCTTTGTGAAATCAGTAAGGGCCAGGACTGGAGTGGTGCACATGGCCATATAGGTTTGAAAATATTGAGCAGCTATTGGATTCCAAGTGAAAGAGTTCTTTTTTAGGCGTTCAGTGAGAGGTGGTGCAATCTTTCCATAATTCTTAAAAAACTAATGATAATAACCTGTTAAGCCCAGAAATCCATGAAATATTTTGAGAGTCTTTGGGTGAGATCAGTCTTGCATAGCTTCAATCTTTTTAGGATCCACCTTGACGTTTTCCTTGCCAACCAGATGACCCAAGTACTTGACTTCTGAGGTGCCAAAAGCACATTTAGACTATTAAGGAAAATTTGGTGCTGAGAGAGTAGATGGAGAACTAGATCCACATGAGCAAGATGGTATGTCTAGGTTTCTCTATAGATGAGAATATCATCAAAGAAAACTAAGAAAAAATGACGAAGAAAAGGACAAAAGACATGATTCATGAGGCTTTGGAAGGTGGAGGGGGCATTACACAAGCCAAAGGGCATGAACAAAAACTCATAGTGCCCCTCATGAGTTCTAAAGGAATTCTTGGGAATGTCTACCTCTTTCATACGTATCTGGTGGTAGCCAAAATGAAGATCAAGTTTAGTAAATAACTCGGCACCACTCAATTCATCCAAGAGGTCATCAATGACAGGAATGGGAAATTTTTCTTTAATGGTAATTTTTTTGAGGGAACGAAAGTCAGGACACATTCACCAAGAACATTCTTTCTTTGGGACCATGACCACAGGAGAAGAGTAGGGGCTTGTACTAGGGAAGATAACGCTTTCTTTAAGGAGTTCCTGGACCATTTTCTCAATTTAATTTTTTTGGGAAAAGGGGTGACAATACGGATGAATATTGGGAGGAAGGCTTCCTAGTACAAGGGGAATGGAATGATCATGAACACCATGAGAAGGAAGGAGTCCCTAGGGAGTGGAAAATATCACTTGATGTTTAGAAAGGATGGATTGGAGGTCTTGCAGCACCAAGGGTGTCTATGTTTCTTGTATGGCATGGAGTTGGGAAATAACACTAGAATGACCTTTTTTTAACATCTTTTCCATGTGATGGGAACTAATGATCTCAGGTGAATTGGCGGTGATGCCTTGGAACTTATATTGGTGGCCCTCCTAGTCGAATTGCATGGTTAATTCCTTAAAATCCATGAGAATGGGACCCAAAGTCCTTAGCCAGTCTGCACCCAACACAATGTCACAACCTCCCATGTTGATAGAAAACATATGATATTTCAGGTGGAAATCACCAATTTGGAGACATATATTTTCACAATGCCATCCACATTTCATGGAGAAACCATTGGCAATCATGATTTTGAAATTATTGACGACATGGATGTAGCAATGAGTTTCTTGGGAAATGCAACAATGAATAAAATTATGGGTTCTTCCACTATCAACCAGAATGATGACCTTCCTATGCTTGATGTAACCAATTAGCTTGAGGGTTTGGGGAGTGAAGAAGCTAGTGAGATGATTGAGGGAAATGACTGGTTCTACTTCGAGAGGTTCTGAGGGATGTGTTATGTTAGTGGTTTCAGGTGACTTAGACACAAGGGGAGTTTCAACATATTATTTTGAAATATCCTTTGATATGGCCATAAAAATATTTTGTTCCTTACACTTGTGGCCCGGGAAACATTTGTCATCACAATTATAACAAAGACCTTTAAGTTAGCATTCAATCATTTCAACCCTAGTCATTTTTTGGATCTTTAGTGGAGCGGAGGGAGTATTGGGATTTACTGGTTTAGTGTGAGGGATAAAGGAGGGTTTTTGGTTTTGAGAAGATACAACCTGTTGTGCTTCTTTATCTATTTTAGTAGCCTCCACCCAAATCTGAGGCCGATCCATAAGGACATGGGCCCGAATCTCATCCTTGAGGCCACTGATAAAAAAATCTCGGAAAAGGGCATTAGACATGCCCTTTGTCCGTAAAGCTAGGCGCTCAAAGGCAGATATAAAGTCTTCCACTGTTCCTGATTTTTTCAAATTTTTCAAATGGCCCAAATGGTTGGTGTCAGTTTCAAAGTGTTCATGAAGCTCTGCCACAAAGTCTGTCCAAGCAATATACCCTTGACGAGAAGTTTTTCTCCATTGCCACCATTTCCAACGTTCTTGATCTAGATGGATAAAACCATACCGGAGTTTGGCCAAGTCATCTGTAATGTTGTATAAAGAGAAATAATGTTCCATTTGGGTTACCCAACCAGTGGGATCCGAGCCATCAAATTTGGTCGCATCCACCCATGGAAGGCATAGGTCACGTTGAAAGTGATGGTGCTGAAAGTTATGGGAATGAGAGGAATTTTTAGCTTCAGTATGTGGAGGTGGGTTAGATAAAGGGTTGTCTGTAGGGATATGCAGTTTGGTGCAAAGCATCGAAACGAAAAATTCAAGCTAGGTAGTCAGGTCTTGTTTTATTTCCTCCATTGAGGACTGCATGGTTGTATTGATGGCGGCAACATTGGCACTGAGTTGTTTCACTTCTTGTTGGGTCTCAGTGAAATCAGATTGCAAGGTATTGAAGTGAGCTTCCAAGTCTTGGCTACAAGTATGGGCCATGAGGATGAGGGAACCAAAATGGGGCAGGTGGGGTCAAAACTTTTGCTGAAAAATGATAGGTATGAATGTGATAAGGGCAAAGAGATGAATCCAATGGAATAGGTCTCAAATAATGGTGCAAAAAATTTCAAAGTTTTTTTTTTTTTTTTTTCACTTATGGAGTTATAGTCTGGTTTGAAGAATACTACAGTGATGAAATTCCCAAATTCTTAACCAAGAAGAAATGTGTAGTTATTTGGAAACCCAAACACAGTTGCGCGACAATAGATCTTGTTTATTTTAATTTGTTTATGTTTCTGTCCCCAAGGTTTCTACAGACAATGGTTTTCCCTGTTCTATATCTCTCTAATATACGTGCAGGGTCCAACAGTAGTACTCGGCTCAATATCTCAGGGAACTAACTAATGAGGCTAGACCGTACCCTTAGCCATACTACCCAACAAACCAGGTACTAGAGAGTATCTTCCCAAGTGTTTTTCTCGGTGGCACTATAGGAGTCAGGTGGTCAATCGGTTTATCTAAAAAGGGCTTCAGGTAATCTAGGCCAATCCATACACAGGTGTTGTCTGATGAGCTACCACTCGAAGGGGTACCAATAGGGGTTACAAGGGTGGCAAACATATGTGTGCTTCAGTACCACTTGTATTTCCTGTGTGTATGAATCCCTCAACCGCAGGTTTATGTGCATAACGACAGATCTTTGTGGCTTAAAGACACCAGAATACATCTCTACCCTGAAAAGAATTTAACCCACAATTTCTACCGAGGAAAGTTCTTTGATACCACTTGTAATATACCATATATAAAAAGTACGCAGAACAGAAATAAAATGCTAGAAATGGCAGAATAATAGCAATATAACCAGAACAATCACCACAATAACACTAAAATGATATAAGAATAACAACAAAAATAACACTTTGATTCTGAGAGTAATGTTCACGGGCCTCTTCGAGGGGGAAACCTCTAGTCGAGAAGAGCTCTATTACAATAATATCCAAGCTAGGGTTCTCATACCCTCGACTCCTATTTATACTAAATATGTCTATCAAAAGAAACATCTAGAGGAAGATCCTTCTAGAAGTGGAAGCTTCTATTAGGTCTTCTTACATTCGACTTATTCTATTTTATTGCAAGGCCTTATTAATATTGAAATTTATTACATCTGAATATATTTTTCTACCTATGTGCGGGTTAGGACCCTAACAAGACATGAGGACGATGGAATATATTAATTTTTCTTTCTATGAAAAGATAATAGAGGAAGGATTTATCTAAAGTGTTTCTCTCAAACAAAGATACTTCATGCTTAAAACTGACTAGCAAATTATAATTAAATTTAAAAATCGATACCTCTTCAAAATATGTGATTTGGAGTTGGATCCAGAACTTTGTACCATGATTTCACCAAAATTTGTATGATGATTTCACTACCTCCACACCTCCAAGCCTTCAAAATATCATATGTCCATTTCCTTGAATCCATCATTGTCTTGTGACTATTTATTTGTCTCCCATTCACTCTCTCCATCATTGACAATGAATTGGTGACAAATAAATAGTGATTAGACAATGATGGATTGAATGAAAGGGCCGTATGACCTTTTGGAGGTGTGGATGTAGTGAAATCATGGTAAAATGTTTGGGAGGGTAGGAATTACTTATGATTGTTATGATATTTTATTTTTATGAGGTGACGTAGATGTGTAATAAGGGGAGAGGGAGGGAGAGATCCAACAAGCATCGTAATTTTAATTTTTAATGGAACCAATATCATGCACCTCATTTTTTCATATTTATTCTCTCCATTTCCATTGTTGTGTCGGCTATCCCCACTTTGTTTGGGGTTTAGGGGCTAGACAGGGAGAGGGAGGAGGTAAAGAGATATAGGGAGGTAGAGAAAGGTAAAGAGAGAGAGGGGGGCTAGACAGGGAGAGGGAGGAGGCAAAGAGATATAGGAGGTAGGCATGAGAGAGGGAAAGAGGGAGAAAGAGAGGGTTAGGTGGGGAGGGAGATGGGGGAGGGAGACAAGAAGGGATGTAGAGATATGTAATTATAGAAAGGGGAGAGAGAGAGAGAGAGAGAGAGAGAGAGAGAGAGAGAGAGAGAGAGAGAGGGGAGGAGAGAGAGGGAGAGAGTGGAAAAGGGGAAGAGAGAGAGGGAGTGGGAGAGAAGGGGAGAGAGAAAACAAGAGTGAGATAAGTGGGGAAAGAGAGAAAGGGAGATAAGGATATAATGGGAGAGAGGCTAGAATGTATGAGAGTGTGAGAGGGACAAAGAGGAAGATAGAGATATGGGATGTAGAGAGATAGTGTCAAAGTGTGAGAGGGAGAGAGAGGGAGATAGAGTGGGGGGGTAAATAGAGAGAGAGAGAGTGAAGAAGGGGGGAGAGAGAAGAAAGTATGAGTGAAGATCATAAGATGTCCATGCCTACATGCCTCAATGTTATACCATGTAACCTATAAATTGAGCATGAGAGGATGTGTAATTAGGACAAAATTTGGATGGAAATACATCTAATTTTATGGAAATGGATGATGACAAATATCTATTGGGGATTGATAACATTCTATGTGAATTCTATAAGAATGTGGGTACCTAATAAGCATTAAGTTAAATTTTAGCCATGACTTTTGCTAACTCAAAATCAAAATAAAGGTGATTTAGCACACATGTAAGGAGCTTTGTGGCCTTGGAATAGGAGGAAAATGAAATAAAAAATTATTTAGTTAGTAAATTATCAATTCATTCACATGCCCAATGTCTCGACAAAAAACAAACTCTATGATTTTTTTAATAATGAATGCACTACATCCTAAGGAGTCATATAGATTTTTCAAATAGTACCCTATCTCATGTAACTACGTTATTGATCAATTTCTAGCTAATAAATTACATTCTATCAAATATGGAAACCTTCCCCATCTACAAATAATAACACCAACTCTATTGTTAATCAATGGAAAATGGTGGAACTGCTCAAACTCGACATTGAATTAATGGCATGTTCTTGGCTTGTTTGTTTGATTAGGATTCATTCTTGGATTGTTTGAATGGTTGAAGTGTAAGTTTGAGGAAATGTTTAGGGAATAATTGCAATAGTTCTAAGATCCAAGGAACTAAAGGATCGAGATAGAGGGATGGTCAAGATATGGAGCCAAGATTTAGTTCAGTCATGGATTGTAAGAAGAAATTGAGGAATCCCATAAATCACTAAGGGGATTCATGTTAGGGTACCAATAAGTCAATACCTAGTTTTTCATTGTGAAATTACATATGAAAAATGCAAGGTAAAATTCAAGAAGGAGACACAAAGGAAGGGAAATTCATAGAGGGCTCTTCTAAAAACCCTTCTAAGAGGCCAAAAAGGCATGAAAATGATAGAAAGAAAATACCATTTTTGGTGGCATGTTCGGAGCTAAAATGCCTCCACTCCATGACACAGTCACTGTCGGATAGTGGCCAGATAAGTCCTCCTATGTCATTGTGGGGAGTTGTCGGGTCTTCTTTGTCTCTAGACATTGTTATCGCGAGGTTTTCCCTGTCTCTCAGCCTCCTCTATCAAATGACATTGTTGCAATACCTTTCCTCTATGGATTGAGTATGTGTGGGGTTCGTTGTTGTGGGATTTTGACAGTTAAATCTGAGAGGACATATCAATATATGGGTTTTGGACAGTCAAATATGAGATGACATGTGTCCTCATGAAACTTCGCAATAGAGATGATATCTATGGCATCGTCAAAGTGACTTCATGTGAAATGACGTTTGAGGGGGTTCGTTGTTTGTCGTTCTCCTGATAATATAAAAATGGAAGTTGCATCGAGTGCATCGTCAGAATTTGACCCAAATGTACTAGTGTTAGCATGGGGATGGCAAAGGAACCATCATTTTCATATGGATATGGTGAACCATACATTCATGTTAGAATTTATCCATTGATTAACCATAAACCTACACTAATAGATCCATAATATATAGAGGATGTAATCAAAATATTATACATACCTAAATGGTGATTTTTCAATTTAGTAATCGAACATAACAATTCATAAAAAATTAAACATAACTAGATTGATGGCTATATAAATTATGTTGAAAGGAACAATCACACTTGATCTAATGAACTGGTCTACAATATAGTTGGAATGGTTGACCCCATGTTTTTCTCTTCAGTTGTATGACCCTATTTTATTCTTGAGCTATCCTCAATCGACGAAGAAAGATCTTAAAGTACCTACCAAAATCATTCAACCTCCATAAATATCTAAAAAATCAATACAAGTCATATTTGTAGCACATTATTTAATCTAAGATGCATTTTTACGAGAGTGTTAGAACATACCTGAATGATCTCCTCTTAGTTTCGAGAATAATTTATTGGATCCACGTGTCTAATATTTGATCAAACTGCCTCCCTTGATTTGAAGTAGCAGCAACAAAGTCAACATTGACTTTGTTGTTGCTTTGTTGGATCGAGGGAGGTTTGCTCCAAGATTAAACGGATCCAATAAATTATTCTCTACTGAACATGGCCAACCATGTGAAGGAGGAATCTATTATGGCCCCTGCCTCCCATCACATCACTCTCAATTCCCCAATACCTATCATATAAATCTATTGAAATATTTATAGCAAAAACAAACATATATACATACCAATATTCACAATTGTTTACAATGAAATAAAATGTTTCCTTTATCCATTTGGAGTGAGAAGAATATGGTGTAAATAGATTTTATATTAAATAGTTATTAAAATACTCATGTACATCATCATTTAGTACTTTTATTCGGCCTCTTCTTCTTAGCTCTATAGTTCCTAATCATTTCATCAATATCTATGTCTTTGTTCTCTGGGTGCTCTTCAAAATCTGATTGTGATTGCGTCCTCTCACGCAGAGCATGCCTAGTCGCAGGGTAATCATGGTGCAATGGAGACCATTTTGATGAGGCATCACCTACAAAAGAAAAAAATACAAAATTTAAACAACCAGTTTTTAAATATCATTGAACTAGTTCAGTAATATTAAAAAAAAAACCTGCAATGTCATTATTTACCTAGTGCACTAGTAAACATTGTTAGAACCCCGCGTGCTCCTATTTAGCTGTATAAGTCTAAATTAAAATATTCTCTTCCATTGGGACCAAAAATTTTATAAGGACAATCATAAATGTATAAGTAAAAAAAAATAGAACTACAAAATGTATAACTACGAAATTATTAAGTATATTATTAAAATACAACCATATTACCGTTATGTGCGAACTCGATCAGAGCACCATCGTGGGGCTGCACCCTTGTGGAAAATTGGGACTGCATGGGAGAACCATATTATGGTTGCAAACTCCTATCAACGCACTGCTCTCCAATTCTAGTGCGTTCATTGATAGTGTTTCTCCCTTAATTAAAATAAAGTTGTAAATATTGATAATATCCAACATGACTGTATTATATTAATTATAAATGTTAATGTGGAATGAATTTTATTTACCTTATCCTGCAAAGTTTTTCTTGGTATCTGCCCCAATCTTTTTCATTGTTCAACTACAGCTTTATATCCATACTTGTAACCAAGATGGAAGACTTCCTTCGTGGTTTCAGTACCAAACTCGTCACCCTGCATTTCATAAGAGTATGTATTGTTAATGTTATTCACTGCAATTATCTAAAATTTTCAAGGTGATACAAATAATATATTTAGTTACTTAGATGGGTATATGGGTTTTGGACAGTCAAATCTGAGATGACACATGTCCTCATGAAACTTTGCAATAGAGATGATATCTATGGCGGCGTAAAAGAAACATCATGCGAAATGACATTTGAGGGGGTTCATTGTTTGTCGTTCTCCCGATAATATAAGATTGAAATTGCATCAAGTGAATCGTCAGAATTTGACCCAAATGTACTAGTGCTAGCATGGGATGGCAAAGGAACCATCATTTTCTTATGGATATGGTGAACCATACATTCATGTTAGAATTTATCCATTGGTTAACCATAAACCTACACTGACAGATCCATAATATCTAGAGGACGTAATCAAAATATTATACATACCTAAATGGTGATTTTTCAATTTAGTAATGGAACATAACAATTCATAAAACATTACACATAACTAGATTGATGGCTATATAAACTATGTTGAAAGGAACAATCACACCTGATCTAATGAACTGGTCTACAATATAGTTGGAATGGTTGACCCCGTGTGTTTCTATTTATCTGTATGACCCTCTTTTATTCTTGAGCTTCCCTCAATCGATGAAGAAAGATATTAAAGTACCTGCCAAAATCATTCAACCTCCATAAATATCTAAAAAATCAATACAAGTCATATTTGTAGCGCATTATTTACTGTAAGATGCATTTTTATGAGAATGTTAGAACATACCTGAATGATCTCCTCTTGGTTTCAAGAATAATTTATTGGAGCCACGTTTCTAATATTTGATCAAATTGCCTCCCTTGATTTGAAGTAGCAACAACGAAGTCAACATTGACTTTGTTGTTGCGCCACTGGATCGAGGGAGGTTTGCTCCAAGATTAAAAGGATCC